>JASDQU011246042.1:1173-16858 GCA_032191745.1 Picea mariana | reverse complement strand
TGGGAGAAGTAGAGTGAAACTCACGAAACCATGAATTGTGAAATCCCAAAATCATCGGGACCGTTCGTTGAAGGGACACGTGGCCATCGATTATTGCTTCGTTGACTTGCAAAGTGGAGAGGTCAAAAGGTGGAATCATGAAGAATTTGCAAAATCCAAATCCGTGAAGTAATCATAGTCGTTCATCGAGGAAGGACACACGGTGACAAATTAGTATTTCTCTAATTCGTGGATCAGGAGAAAGGAGGAGAAGAGTTTGTTGATCTCATGAAATTTGAAATCCTGAAACGCTTGAAAGATAGGCCCATGGCATAGCGAAAGGTCACATTGGTGGAAGCTAAGGGAGGAGGTAGCATGTGCTAGGCTCTTATTTTGGATTTTGGGGATAGAGAGAGTCAAGGGGGACTCATACCGAAACAACTAATACGCAAAACCCTGAAATGCCTTTTTGGGACAAGCGCGTGGTCATAACCAGTGGACATATGGAAGATCCTTGTGCCCAATGTTTGTTTGCATGGGCTAAAACACAGAAGGACCTGTGGTTACTGTGTGAATATTTCCAGCGGGGAATCAAAGTCTTTTTTTAGCTCAGTATTGAAAATATCCTAAGACCGGGAGGTCGTGCAGCCCTTGGAGAGAAGGGGGGTCTGCACCAAGTGGTATCAGAGCCTAAAAAAGGATTTGAAGTTGAACTGAGTGTGTTAGGAACATTTGAAGTGATTCCGCTGAGGATACACACAGGACCACCTATGGAAAACTGTGTTGTAGGAAGAGAAGTGAGAGAACTTCGCGCAAGGTAGGAAGTGATGGAAGAAATGAAAAGGAGAACACGTGTCATTGAAGATGACAGTGATGGAAAAAGCGAAGAAATAGAATTTGAATAAATTATAGGGGAAGATCCAGTCAAAGAACGTTTATTGAAAGCTATTGTGAAGTTGGGAGCTAGAGAAAATATGGACATCCCAATGTATGAAGTTAACTTGGATGGCGAAGAGTTTTTGGACTGGATAAGGTCCCTCGATAAGTATTTTGACTATGAATAGGTCGAGGAAGGAAGGAAGGTGAGACATGTTGTCATGAGATTAAAAGGACATGTAACACTGTGGTGGGATGAACTGCAGGCAGAAAGGAGGAGCAAAGGCAAACTGAAGATAAAGAATTAGGACAGGATGGTAGCCAAACTGAAGGCTAAATTCATACCTAGGGATTATCAGATAGAGTTGTTCAAGAAATTGTAGAACTTGAGACTGAGGGGTATGACAGTGAAAGAGTATACAGAAGAATTTTATAGGCTGAATATTAGGACTGGACAAAGAGAGAAGGATGATGAAAATTTTTCCAGGTATATAAATGGTTTGAGGTATGAAATTCAGGATGAAATTAGTATGATGACTGTGAGGATAGTGGAAGATGCTTATCAGATTGCACTGAAGGCAGAGCAAAAGTTGGCCAGAAACCAAAGCCAGTGAAATAGAAGCAGAGGCTTAAATAGAGATAAGAGAGTTGTCTATGATACGACACCGAAAGCTAAGAATGAGAATGAGAAACCATATGGCCATTTTGAAAGAGGAGGAAGTTCCCAAAGAATATTGTTTGGTGGGAGAAATTATTTCCTCGGGGAAGAGGAAGAAGTAGAGGAGGCGGAGTTAAATGTTATGCCAGTGGAAAGACAGAGCATATGTCTTGGGAATTTCTCAAGAGGAAGAGAAAAGGTGGAGGAGAAGCACACATTTCAAAATCCCAGAAGAATGTGGAAGTAGAGGAATCAGAAGGAGGATAAAATCTTATGATGATGAAAGTTCTTCTAAAACCAGAGAAAGAAATAGAAGAGTCATTTCAATGAACGAGGTTGTTCAGGACTGCTTTTAAGACAAAGCACAAAGTTTGTAAGATGATTATAGATAGTGGGAGCACTGATAATTTAGTATCAACAAAGATGGTGGAGAAGCGGGATCTAAAGACAACTGCATACCAAAGTCCATACAAAGTATCGTGGTCGCAGAAAGGACATCAAGTAATGGTAAGTCAACAATGTAAAGTTGAATTTAAAATAGGAGGCTATAAAGATGAAATTATGTGTGATGTAATTCCTATGGATGTTTGTCATATTTTGTTGGGTAAACCATGGAAGTTTGATAGGAATGTTATTCATGAGTGGAGAAAAAATACGTATACTCTAGAAAAGAATGGTAGAACCCATATGTTACTGTCCATAGAAGAGAAGATAGAAAAGGAAGAAGCCAGTACAAGAATACTTCTCATGAGTGGGAAGGAACTCTTAAAGGATATCAAGAAATATCAAGAAATGCAATTTGTTGTAGTAAGGAAGCCAAGAGTTATCCTTACCAATACTTCTGTGGATGGTTTATCCGAATAAATCCAAGAATTGGTAGAGAATTTTGTTGACATAGTAGTGGATGAGTTGCCTCACTCATTGCCACCTGTTAGGAGTATTAGCCACCATACTGACTTGATTCTAGGAGCCAGTTTGCCAAATAAAGCAGTGTATATGTTGACACCTCGAGAGAATGAATAAGTTAAGAATAAATTTCAGGATTTGTTGGATAAAGGTTTAGTCAGGGAAATTCTAAGCCCATGTGTAGTGCCAACTATATTGATTCCAAAGAAGGATGGAGGATGGAGAATGTGTACAGATTCTAGAGCTATCAACAATATCACCATCAGGTATAGATTTCCTTTACCTAGGATGGATGATTTGATGGATTGTTTGAGTGGAGAAGGCTATTTTTCAAAAATCGACTTGAAGAGTGGATACCATCAGATAAGAATGAGAGAGGGAGATGAATGGAAAACAGCATTCAAAAAAAATGAAGATTTGTATGAATGGCTAGTCATGCCATTTGTATTAACAAATGCTCCATGTACATTTATGAGGTTGATGAATGAAGAACTGAAGGACTTCATAGGTAAATTTGTTATTGTATATCTGGATGATATATTATTTTTCAGTAAAATAGAGGAAGAACATGTAAAGCACTTGACATTAGTGATGAGGAGATAGCAGCAAGAAAAGTTGTTGATAAACTTGAAGAAAAGTTATTTTATGAAGACACAGCTCATATATTTGGGTTTTGTGATCTCTTCAAATGAATTGAAGATGGATACAAAAAAGGTGAGAGTAATAAAAGAATGGCCATCACCCAGGATTATATTTGAGGTGAGAAGTTTCCATGGTTTAGCAAGTTTTTATAGAAAGTTTATCATAAATTTTAGTGGTATATGTGCACCCATGGTGGTATATGTGCACCCATGATGGACACTGTGAAGAAGAAACGTAAGTCTTTTAATTGGACAGAGGAGGCTGAGAAAATATTCAGAGTGTTGAAAAAGAAGATAACAAAACAACCAGTTCTGGTTTTGCCAAATTTTGGAAAGACATTTCAGGTGAGGTGTGATGCAAGTGGAATAGCCATTGAAGCAGTTTTGAGTCAAGATAATTGACTAGTTTCTTATTTCAGTGAGAAGTTGAAAGATGCTAAGGAGAAATATTTACATATGACAAGGTGTTTTATGCAGTGATCCAAGCTCTGAAAAAATGGAGGCATTATTTAATTCCAAGGGAGTTTGTCTTGTATAGTGATAATCAAGGTTTGCAATTTATTACTAGGAAAGAGAAGTTGAATTAGAGACATGCTAAGTGGGTAGAATTTATGCAGAGTTTTACTTTTGTCATTAAAAATATTTATGGAAGTGCTAAAAAAGTTTCAGATGCTTTGAGCAGGAGATGTTTGGTTTTACAATGTTGTTCCTGAGTTTATACATAAGGTTCACAGCATAATGTCAGGCATCACAAAATAAAGAGATTTTTTAATATGAAAATAACATCAATACTTTAAGAAAAAAGAAGCTACAGTTGATCCCTAAGTTGTCTTTTCCTAGCTTCCCAACATTTGCAGACACTTATGTCCTATTCAATCACTGCCCATGAGAATTTGAGCTCAAACCGGGTATTAGCGGTCTCTAAGATGGTATTAAACAAGGTTAAAGAAATGTTGGTCTGATCTTGAAGACTGGGCTCAATATTGGGTTTCCTTGCAACAGGTATAGTCATGGAGAAAATAAATAATCAAAGGATTTGTTGCTTTTAATCTTTTCTTTTTCTTACTCTCAAATATATGAGAAAATTTCCTAAAATTGAATTAATGGTATAACAGTTCAAAGGTCATTTTTCGTGTCTGAGTCAAATTTGAAAATAATGAATGTGATGAGAGAAAAACATAAAGTTGTTAAACAAAAAGGGGCATCAATCACAGAAGAATCTCACTCTGCTACAGAAGAAGAAAATAGATGATGTAACCTTTAATGAAGCATAAAATGTGGCCATCTAACTAACTCACGAGTCTTGTATTTGCTAATAGAAAACATAGAGGAAAATATGTAAGCAATCAGATAACTAAATGAAACATATAACCACAGTAGAAGTTGTACTAAGTTGTGATTAGGAATTCATCAAAGACGTATGAATAAAGATGTTAGAATATGAAAGAACAGAAAAACACATAACTCAAGATTGACGAAATAAGGAGTCTTTGGTCTGCACTTTGCATTAATTCTCAAAGAGGAGAGATTTCTCTATTACCATCGGCAAGAAGCTACCTTCTCATAGTATTTTGAAAATATATTTATACCAAAAATTTTCAACCCTGGGAAGTTGAAATTCATGTTATTCCTAGATGGTAACAGTTACAAAATGAAAACTGGAACCATTTCACTTGGTTCTTCTCTACCTCTTTCTCATACCAGCAGAAATAGATATAAACATGTTACTTCATTGATTCTTTGAAGTAATCCCTTTTCCTCACTCAATACATTCCACACACCTTCTTAGAAATTGTACTACTAGTCTAGAAGGTTCTGTCACATCTTTTTCTTCAAAAAGATACAATTTCTTCTGTAATTGTGGCAACCTGTCTTCTATCCTTTTATCTTCAGAAGTCGTTGATTGTAGCTGTAAATCTATCTTTACTAGCCATCTATCTATTTGAGTGATATCAACCTACTTTAGCTGTGAAATTTTAGCTTGAGCTACCTCTAAGCTTTCTCAGATGTCAAGTTGATTCTTTATAATGTTGATTTGTCCTAGAATTCCAGAACAATCATCCTTTCCAATTCCTAGTGATTTTTTGTTTAGAAAATCAAAAGCCTCTTCACAATCCTCTTTAATTTCTTTGTCCATTCTTTTACTCTTGGCTATATTTTCCTCCCATGTCTTCAATATTGTATCACCTTTGATTTTTTTTGCAACAGTCAAGCTGGGAGTTACGGGTACTTCTTCTCTAGCCGATGACACAACCACTTTTTGAAAGTTGGTCTGGGCCGCAGTAGCCTCTTTTTATCTGAAACCAATATTTTTTAATGATTGATTTACTTCCTGAAAATGATTTTGGATGATATCCACCTTAGCCAAAAGGCTTTGTTGTTTTAATTCCAATTTTTGTAGCACTTCAAATGGTGGAGCTTGAAACAGTGTTATGTCCATAACCATTTTTTCAATGGAACTTACCTTGTCTTGTAATTTTTTAACCAACTCCTCTTGTTGAATAGTTTGTCTTTCGCTCACTTGCAACTTTTTATGCATCTCATCAAGACTAGACTCGAGCAGTTGCATTTCTTGTTTATCACTAGCTCTAGTCTGTTCCAGTCCCTTATTGACTTCCTCTCTTACATTCTTTTCTATATTCCTCAATTGATTTTGCAACTGACTTATCATCTGATTCTTCTGCCTCGGCCTTTGTTTCAGATTATCAACTGAGAATAGCTTAGTTGTTGCAAAAGCTCCCAAAGATCTTGCTACCTTTGTAGTAAAGTCTTCTTCTTCCAGATTTTTTCCATCTAATAGTACTTTGTTCTTTTTGACCGTTGCGCCCTCTTTCAGGTGCATTTCTTTCTTCACCACATCTTTCCTTTTATTACTGAAAAAGAAATCGGATGGAGGTATCTCTTCGATAGAGATAGGTGTGATATATCCTATTAATACTACACCTACCTTAAGGTTTCCTCTGGTAAAATGTAATGGCGTGATAGCCTCAATGGGGCTTCTGATTTCTGTGGATAGCTGCTTTCTGACTTCATCTGTAGTTGATTTCTCTGGTGAAGACATTGATCTATCTTATCCTTTCTTTATTAGTGTCTCTTCTTGATTTTTTTCCTGGTTATTTAATACCTCTGTCACTGGGATATTTTCTTTCTGAGTCAAGACCTCAGATTTCTCTAGGTTTTCCAGGGCTTCTTGTTTGGTAGATCTTTCGGCTTCTGGATTTTGGGTCTCTGTTTGTTGTGTAGTTGGATACTTTGTGTTTTCTCCCTGTAATACTTTGGGTAGGCCACTTCTTCGGTGTTTTTGTAAATTGTAAAAATCAACCATTTCACTAGGTGGTAGAGCTTGCACTCTGCTCAAAACTTCTTGGTAATATTTTACCCCTCGGAACATTTTTTCATGAGGGGACTCTTCATGTTCATACCTTTTAAGATTGAAACTGACCATATGGTTACCCATGACCTTATGTGGGTCTTGCTTCTTGAATTCAATGTTAACCAGCTTTATTTATTCTAAGGCTGCAGCCTCCACCTTAGAGTGACCAAAATCCAATAAGGAAAATGAACCAATAGGCAAAGGAAAATATGGCCATACTTTTTTCTACACGGATTTGAGATCTTTTCTAATCTTGTCAAGTACATTTTTTTGTGCAACCTCACGGCATACCAGTCGGTCTGGTAAAAATTACGGTAATGCATATGGGGGAACTGAACAGCCGAAAACTCTGATATAAGAGAAGTGTTCCTCTATGTACCTGTCTGCCACTTTACCCAGGTTAACTATAATGTTGTCTAAAATTATAGGAGGTGGGTGACCAAATATAACAATATGCATCGTCACCACTACTCAATTACAGATTTCATAAAAGAAATATTTTGCCTTGTCTTCCCAGAGCTTTGAATGATAAGCATGAATTGGTTCTGCACTATCTAGAGTCCAACTCTAGCTCATCGATGGGAAAGGTGTCATGAAACAGATCGTGTCCATAATATAAGCTAACATGAAGAATGAAGTTGGTTTCCCTTTGGTTTTATTTGTTTGGTATTCTGTGATTTCGCTATCCAAACTATCTGACAATATCTTTGCCCAGTAAAAAGAAAATCATTCCACCACTGAGTGTATAATGGGTACCCCTGGTAGAGAGAAATGGGTTGTTTTCTCCTTTCCATAAATTCTGCACATCATTATGGCTATATACATGAATTGCGGTTCAAGCGATGAGATTGAATATACACCGTGAGAGTTGGATCTAAACTTTTCGGGGCGTGAACACCAGTCCTTGATCAAGTCGGGAAGATTCTTCCCATATTGATCACACTCCTTCTTATTAAAATTCACTATAAAACTGGCATTATAAACGAATTTTGATTTTGTAGAAAATTTATACATCACCTGTATGTGTTCCGGTCGAAATGACCCAACAGCTACCTTCTTAGAGTTGAATATAGTTCTAGTTGGGATATCCACATGATCCAGTGCCCATCCAATCATGTCAATGTAGGGTAAAAGCCTCGGCCTTGTTGTTATCTTATGCAGCTCTGCTTGAGCGATAATCTTATATTTGGTAGATAAGCTATCCTTTTCGTTGTTGCTTGAATCATCGGGGTTTTTTACCGCTTCGTATTGTATGGTGTTGAACACATGCATCCAGGTTTTAACTGTGCTTATACTTCTGGGCGAAGTATTAGAAATAAATTTTGTGTACTAGCCATAACTTTCGCTAGTTTCTTTAGGCTCTTTCCATGGAGCCATGATATCAAATTTCAGAGCTCTATTACCTGTTACAAAGAATGAGAATGTAGAAAACTAGTTATTTCACTAAGCCAGCTCTATGAAAACAAGAATGAAATTCAGTACTAAAAAATCTTTTTACCTTAAATGCATAAACCATGTGTATACCTTTACTAACAACACGTTTAATTTTTTTAATGAAAAATATTTGGGCGTTAAAATCGGATCTTATTTGGAATCATTTCCCTAAATCAGATATTAATGTCATTAATGGTCGATACCTCAGGAAAAGAATAGAATTTGAATGCATCCGAGTTATTATTAAGCAATAGATTAATTAGAGTATAATCCTCATTAGTACATTAATTAATCATACTTATCATTTAATCAAGTTTCAGCATTTCATATCTCGGGGATCTTTATAACAGTTTAAACTAAGACTTACGAAATGCAAAGTCGTGATGGGTTTAATTAAGTATAATCATTTTTAACTCTTCTAATTAACCGCGATTTATTTTAGAATGGCAGGGTTTCGAGTTTGGGGTTTCGGGACTTCAAAAGATTTTGTATGTAAGAGATCTTGAATCGCGAAGTCACGATGAGATTTACTTATCGTTAATCTATCTTAATATTTAATTAATCTGGATTAACATTTAATACTTTCGTGAATTCAGGTATCGGGGCTTCGAAGATGCTCAATGTTGAACCTTTGTACTTCGCAAAACCCCAACTCCCAAAATTTCAAAAGAAAACCTTTATATAAATTGACTCATTAATAAATAGGCGGCTCCATAATTTCTTAATAATTTTAGGCTGTTGGATTAATCAGAAGGCTTCATTCGACGGTGATTATACAAGTGCATTTTTTTTTGGTTTTTATTTAAACAAAAATGAAACTTATTTTAGTCTAAAGTTTAGAATAATATGTATGTTTCAGCATAGGCTCCATCTAGGGATCTCGTCTCCCTGTGGGACGAGAGGAACAACAAACTAAGTGCCTTTATTGGGTAAATGGAGTCATTATTGCATTTATGTGAAACACATATGAAGAAGACACAAAGAACGATTTTAGGATTTCATCCTTATCTTTGAAAACTTTCAAAACTTAATCATTCTCTGATCTCGAGTTAGGATTATCAATGGCTTTCCTTTCCTAAAACTGACTTCAGATTTGTATAAGATAATCAAAACAACCTTAATCATTCTACCAGGATTTATTTGATTTTGTTCGCATCAAGGTAAAGTAATTTCAATATTTTAAGTTAGGGAGTCCCTATATAGCTTAGAATGTAGATCTAGTCGAAAAGAACTAGTTACCATAGCACCTTATAACTCATGTATAACAGCCTAGCAGATATTGTAGACATTGCTTCACTGCCAACGAGCCTGTTCAGTACCTCGGTGAAGTTATCAGATTTCTCACATTGAATTTCCTTTCACCACTTCAATTAGTAATTTAGAATTTAAATGCTGAGATGAGGGCAATCATTTAATGAATTTTCTTTCATCATCTCTTTTGGACTAGATGGGGGCAATCATTTTATGAATTTCCTTTCACCATCTATCTTGTTTTAAAACATGAAGTGGGGGAAATCAATCAGTATGCAACATACTCAGGAAGATATATGTTTATAATTTTACAATAGAGGTCTGTCAACTCACTTTGATTACTCTGAACTAATCTTTCTTTGACCTTCAAAACATCTTCACCTTCAGGGAAGTTCTCAAGGGGAGTTCTTATATTTCTTATTTTTTTAGGGACTTCCCTTAAGTGAAACTAATTAATTTAATTCTGTTAGAAGAACTAAAATAGTTAGGATTAACTTAGACATACTTTCGGTTCAGTTAAAGTTAGAGGAATTATAAGAATATTTACCTATTCTCGTTTTGAAGATTTGTTCATGAGTTTCCAAAATTAAGGTGAGACCTTTCTCCTATGTGAAGCTCATGGGATGATATCAAGAATCATGTGAAGATATAGATTTAAAATGAACAGGGGAACATAAAGAATTTCCAGATGTTCTATTGTAGGTATAATCACTCTTAAACAAGATTTTTACTCAACCCTTGAAACTTTTCCTTAAAGTATTTTTATTGCTTTTTATATGTATTTTTTTTTTTTGGTTCAGAGAAAATTTTTAAATAGTTAAAAGTAGATTTCATTTCTCTGATTAAAGATTTGGCGATGATATTAGTAAACATAAGATTTATGTCTTACTCATTAACATCTCCTAGAGAATTTTAACTTAAGTTTTCAAGACAGAAGTTCATACCTCAAAATTAGTTTATTACATGTTTCGGGAGAAATTTAACGCGAGTATCTATGCATGTCTCCTTTTTTATATATCAAGTCTCTCGGATATCGACAAGTATCCTGAAATAAGGCGAACGTGATAGTTGTCAGAAAATCTTGTAGATTAGAAACCTACTTATTGCATATTTCAATATTTTGATTTTTTTTTATTTGAAATTGATTAACTTGTTTCTATTTACAGCAAAAATAAAAACTTACCGAAGGAAACGTAATTATAAAAAAAAACATGAAACCAAACTGATATGTACAATGAGAGTTTGGAAACGTATTACTACATGAAATGCTTAAGGTAACGTCCATTGATAGGGGTGTTAAGAATCTTTCCGTCGAGATTTTCTAACAAAAAGGCATTCTTTCCTTCAAAGGTTGTAACTTTGTATAGTTTGCACCAGATCTGGTCAAAATTACCATGCTTCCCGACATCTTCTTTCCTGGATTCCCATTTTAGAACCAAATCACCAGGGAGAAATTCCTTATCTTTATCTTTTTGATCAAATAAGGCTTTCATGTTATCTTGATATTTCTGTAGTTTTTCATCTACTTCAGCCCTATTTTGCTTAACTTCAATCAATTGATTTATCCTCCTGGTAATGTTATTTGGCTCTTCTTTTGAGTCTTGCCA
Organism: Picea mariana; assembly: GCA_032191745.1. Taxonomy (NCBI): domain Eukaryota; kingdom Viridiplantae; phylum Streptophyta; class Pinopsida; order Pinales; family Pinaceae; genus Picea; species Picea mariana. The sequence goes on along the minus strand of JASDQU011246042.1, from coordinate 6,133 downwards.
AAGTTTCATTACCGGTAATGATAGATTTATGGGTAAAACAACGTCAATGCCATATACCATCTGAAATGGAGACATTCTGATTAACCATTTTGTGCTTATCCTATTAGCCCATAAGGAATATTTCAAATGTACATGCCATGCTTTCTTATTTTCGATCAGTGCTTTTTTAATTATAGTGATCGGTATTTTGTTAGATGACTCGGTTAATCCATTTCCCTGTGGATAGTAGGTCGTAGAGTGTCCTAGCACAATGTTTTACTTTTGACAAAAACTTATCATGGCCATGGATTTGAAAGCTTGAGAATTATTAGTAACTATTTTTCGAGGACAACCAAATCTTGATAGAATATTCTCTTCCAAAAAACTAATCACTACTACATATGTTGTGTTTCGCATAGGAATAGCTTCCACCCATTTAGTAAAATAGTTTGTAGCAGTCAGAATCCATTTATGTTGAGCAGTCAAGTGTGGATGAATTTCACCAATAAAATCAAGACCCCATTGCTGAAATGGAGCTTTAGTTTTAACTGGAACTAAAAGTAATGCTAGAATTTTTGCTTGCCTGTGAACAATTGACAAGGGTTACAAGCTCTGACTTTAGCATTTACATCAGTGAATAATTTCGGCCAATAATATCCATCTCTTAAGATTTTGTAATTCGTTTCTCTCCAAGCGTGATGTCCTCCACACACTCCTTTGTGGAATTCATTTATAACTTTTTCTGTTTCGGATTCTACTAAACAGCTCAGTAAGAAACCCAGAGGATCCTTCCAATATAATTGACCATCTACAATACAATATTTCACAGCATGTAACTTCAATGTTCTAGCTTTAGATGGGGTCAGGTCATTGGGGCATTGAAGGGTCGGTAGATAAGAAAAAATATCACTATACCAAGCTGAAGAAGAGAATTTTTCTAGAATTTTAGTTGCGGGTACAGTGACATCGAGTTCATCTATCTCTAAAAATCCTTCATACTCCTATAGATGATTTATTCTGAGTGATTTTAAATTTGATTCAGCCAACAATTTAGCCAAGCCCTGACCTTTAACAATTTTGGTCGGTTTAACTTCTAGGTTGAACTCCTGAATTTTGGTTAACCATCTTCCCCTCCTTCCATTGCTATCGAGTTGAACCAATATATCCTTAACAGAATTGGTGGGTACATAAGCAATAATATTTGAATGTAGTACATAGGTTCTGAAAGCTTTGAGGGATTTGACCATTGCGTAAGCTTGATTTTCCAATATATCATATTTTATCTCAGAATCTCTGAGACTTTTACTTTTGTAACAGTACAGCTGCAATAGTATGCTCAGAAGAAAATACAAAAATCAAAAACTCTTTCAAATAATCAGGACTTGCCAGTATTGGTGCTTCACCTATGACCTTCTTAATATGTTCGAATGACGTCTTGGCCTCGCTTGTCCACTTGACCTATCTTTCTTAAGAATAACTGTAATCAATTTTACGATTTCAGCGAAATTCAAAATGAATCTTATCAAAAAAAAAAAAATCCTAAAAAAGATTGAATTTCTTTTCTATTCCTAGGAATATTAATAGTATCTACACTTCAATCCTTTTCAGGTCAATTTTAATTCAATCCCTAGACACTATATGGCCCAAGAGTTTACCTTCTTGCATTGCAAATTTAGATTTATTGGGATTCAGAGACAAACCAAATTTGCGACATTTTTCAAAAGTCTGCTTGAGGTGTACTAGATGTTCTGCATCAGATTTAGAAAACATAGTTAGATCATTAAGATAAATAACAACAAACTTATCTCTTTCACCAACCAAGATGATGTCCATAGCTCATTGGAAATTTGCTCATGCATTCATTAAACCGAAAGGCATTTTATCATACATAAAGGTACCCTAAGGGGTAGTGAACGCATTTTTCTCTTTATCATCTTCATGTACTGCAATTTGATTGTAGCCTGAAAATTCGTCAATCATAGACATTTTATTCGCTCCAACTACTTTATCTAAAATGTGATCCATTTTAGGCACAATGGATAATTGTATTTGAGTGATGATCTGTTTAAATTTATGAAGTCTACACACAGTCTGATTTTTCCATTTTTCTTTCTACCAGAACTAGGTTGGCTACCAATTTGGATTATCTGAGTGGGACAATGATTTTAGCATCCAGAAGTTTCTTTACCTCTTTCTCTATCACAGGCAGTAATATAGGATTAATTTGTCTGAGCTTCTACCTGAATGGCTTAATGCCCTGATTCAAAGGAATTTTGTGTTCCATCATGGTGGTATCATAAGTTATTAATTCATCATAGGACCTAGAAAAAACATCTTTATACTGTTTGAGCAACTCAGCATATTTACTTTTTATTTCAGGAGGAAGGTACTTATACAATTTTACCAACCTGGGATTTTATTTGGTGCCTATATCACAATATTCAAATTCCTCTGGATGAGGCTGTAAAGTAGACTTCAAAGGAATGTCGACATGATTAAATAACCTCTCCAAGGGTATCAGACCTTTGGGGATCTGATTATTTTTTAAAATAAGCATACGATGATTAGCAATCTTATCTTGAAATTATTGAGGATCTTCCCCTTCCTGCATAATCCAAGCGGGATCATTCTGATTTTGTTGGTCGGTATGTGTTTCGGCAAAGTCATCCACCATTTATAAAATTGCTTGATTTGTTCATCATCCTTGAAAACCTGTCAATGTTGAATATTATTCGATATGGAAGGTCTATGTCTCATCTCTATATGGTATTTAAGTTTGAAAACCATAGGAGGCACAAACGTTGAGGTTGTTTTTTCCAATGAATCTGCCCGTTGATTTCCTGTTCTAGGGATGTAGTGAACATTAACCAATGAGAAAAAATTCTCTATCAGATCCCAGGCACAATTTTTGTAAGACCTCAACCTTGGGTGCTTAGCCTGGTACTGACGATTAATTTGTTTTATGATTGGTTCTGCATCACCATAGACTTCTAAGTTCTTAATTTTTAATTCCCTTATAGCTTCTAATCCTAAGACCAAGGCTTCATATTCACATACATTTTTAGTGTAATCTATGTCCCATTGTAACCTGTAAGAAAAAGGAATAATAAACTCATCGTCGGGTGCCACAAACAACACTCCAGCTCCTGCTCCTTCACAATATGAAGCACCATCAAAATACATTTTCCAAACTCCATTAATATATACATATTTATTTGTCTTTTTTGTTTTTTCTTTTTCTATACAATCTTCTTCTATACATTCATTTAAATCATCATCAATGGATAAAATACAATTTCCTAAATCATGATCTGCAATATAAACAGGGTAGTTATTTGGGTTCAGCGGATCACTTACTATAAACGCCAACATTGTTTCTTTGTACAAGCAAGTGAACTGTCCACCGAAGATCAGGATTGTGGTGTATGTCATGTCGAGTTGGAGGGATCCTCCAATTTTGGCACCCCAAGACCTGGATAACAGCATGCCATACTTTGGAGGTATATCAGCAACAACCACATCCATCAGAACACTTTTTACAGGAATCTGTGCAAGATTAAATACTAAATCTTTTATCATACCCACACATTTAACCTTTCTCGAATCAAAAGAATACAAATCTCCATATGGTCGAGTGATTTTGAGACCAAGTCTATCTATAATAGATTTGGGCATCACATTGTGAGAAGCTCCAGAATCCAACATGCAATTATGGAGTAGGTGATAATGCACAATTAGTGTAATATAGAAAGGACCGACAGTATCGTTGGCACCTTCAAAATGTGGACCAAAAATTATATTAGGCTTATCATCTTCTAAATTTATAACGTCAACCTGACTTTCATTATCTGAAAAATTAATCATTTTAGCAATTGTATTTATGTATATATGATTTTTTGCCAGTTCAACCAGAGGTACAGGCATTTTGATTTTATTAATTTCATTTTCTAGACTGAAATTTCCCATTGTCTTATCAACTTCTCTGGTTTGGATTTCTATCTCCTTTTTTCTGGTTTATTAGCTTGTGTAGTTTTTGTTTTAGTTGTTTTTGTTTGAGCTGTTTTTGTTTCTACCATGGCAATTTTTGCTTTTCTTGTATTAATAATTGGTGTTCCTATTCATGTTGGTTTTTTCTTGGTAGATTGTGTGTCAGCCGCCTTGGTTTTAACAGTTTGTTTTTCAGCATCTTTTGGATTTGCCTCGTCTGTTTCCCCTCTCGGAAAAAATTTCTTCGGTAGGGCAATTGTGACATTTCTATTTCTAGAACTTAGATTATATTTCTATTGGATTTCGGCCATTATATTATCATTGATTCCTTGATAAGCTAAATCCTCTGTAATATTTCTATTCTCATCATTTTTAGACCTATATTATGTATTTAAATATTTTTCATAATCTTGTCTCATCAAATAAGGTTCTTGACAATCATCGCCAAAATTATTCACATATTCTTCTAACTCCTCAAAATTTTGCATGTCCTTTCTGTTGATACTGAGAGGGGGGGTGAATCAGTATCAAGCACAATTTAAAACCTTTTGTTATCACTGAAATTTCGTCCGCACAGGGCGACAAGAACTCCGCATCGTCAGCACAGAAAAACAGTCATTCATGGCACAAGGATTAATTCCACAACACAGCAAAAGGGTCAAAACTATACAAAATGGCCAAAAAATTAAAAGGCGCTTTGCACCCACTGAGCGCGCGCGCGCAACGTCTTCGTACTTGAAGTGCATATGCACGGCTGTGGGGTGCAAAACCCGCGCGCCTGCCAAACGGCGCATTTATGAAGCTGGTCGGCCTCCCAACCACTAATGGATCAAATCCGAGCTCAATCTGCGTGGGGAGGCTGGTCAAAGACCTAATTGTGCCCTAAAGAGCCCCTTTTCACATTCAAAAGAGGTTGCATAATAACCCAATGCTTGGCTATAAAAAGCCATGAATGACCACCATTTCTTCAAGGAATTCTTTGTATTGTTATGCT
>JASDQU011246041.1:10088-25991 GCA_032191745.1 Picea mariana | reverse complement strand
TCGTGGCTCTTTGATTAAAACACAACTTCAGGTTATAATCCTCTGTAAAAACATTCTTTTCTTCTTTTTTGATATTTTTCTATAAATCTGAGCTAGTCTTAACATTGTGTAATATTAAAGTGGATTTGTTTCAAAGCAGCTTAAAATTATATCCAAGTCTTATTCTTCTTCCTTGCAGTGAAAGTTTAATAGGTCAGAGATAACTACTTCACCCACTAAATTGCCATTTGTTGGGCCCCAACAACCCCGTTCTTTTTCTTTAATCAAAATCTAGGGTCCCTCGAAATTTTACTTGGATTATTCTTTCGTTTCCCTTTGACTTGATTGGATTGGTTTGTTTTGTTTTGAGGTTGGTTTGAGTTTATATTCTTTTCTTTTGTTTGGTTTGAATTTCATGAAATTTAAATGCCATTTCATTTTTCTTTCCACAGAGTTTTAATGTTGATGGACGAGCTTCATAATTTGAGAGTTTTTATTACGACACATCTTTTCTATTACATTTGCTAACATTTGATCAAATTTGAATGAGGGAGAGACGAGCATAGAAATCTTAATTTAAATGAAAACCTTAATTTTAATTAACTTTTATTTTCTTTTAAATTATGATTATGTTTTTGCATTTTGCTCATTAACAATCACTTTCACAAAATCATTTGGTAGGTTTAATTAATTAAATTATTTTGTTAGTTTGCATCTCATTTCAAAATAAAAATAAAATAATAATAATAAAAAGAATTATCTATCATTTGTTTGATTTTGTGAAAACCCAAAATTAATATTTTTCTCCTCTCCATCAACTTGAAGCTTCTAGAATTTTAATATCATATTTGAAAGGAAAATATAAACAATGCTTGTTTAGAACTTATAGTTAGTTTAAATTTTTGATTTTATTGTTCTAGATTTTGTTTTATTCACAATTTTTAGGTTATTAATTTAGGATTCTTTTTGTTTCACAGGTATGGATCTGATCATGGCTTGATTTTATTATCTAAATACGTTCAAGATAATTGATCCAAAAATAATATTGGATTGCTGCAAATAAATTATGAACAACAACATATAAGATTTGGAAATGTGTTCAAGAACAAACAGACGATTTTGTGGGACTTGTTTCAACAAAACCATAAGGAATATGAAGAAACAGTTGAAAAACCATATCCATAATGGACCCATTTAGCTTACATGTGGGAATTTTCTGAAACAAATGAACGATTTGAGAGATATTTGTGTCTCTTTACGAGACAAATTTCAGGTGACTGAAATTATTAGTGACGCTTAGACTATTTATTCATTGTATAAATATATGAGAAAGTTCAGAGCTAAGGAGATCCAAGAAATTAAGAGGAGGATTTTTATCCTTTCTTTTTTGTATATTATTTCTTTTGTAAACTTTTTTCTTTTCAAATGGAGTAACGGATGGTTGAAATCTTTGGGAGAATGAACAAGTATTTTCAAAGAAGAATATGAAATTCCAGGTTGCTTAATGACTTTTGTCGTGTGAGTAAAATGGTTTTATTTTCATTATAATATCTTCACATTCTTTTAATAATTGATTATGCATTGATTTAAATTAGCTTTAGTCTGTTTTATCAATACATGGTTAATTGCTATAATTTATATATTAATTTTTTCAATATTTAAGAGTCTATTATCCCAAAAATTTTTCCTGGACCATATGATGAACATATTTTGTTGAAACTATATGAGAAAACAATTTACTCTTTGGCTTTCGTCCTGTGTAGACTTTGCAATGTTTTTCATCGTCTTTTCATGTAATTTCTTGATGTGAAATGTTATCTGTGTCGAATTAGCTTTAGTCAGTTCTACACATAATATTTTATATCATGCTTTTCTTTATGTTGTTCATTATCTTTTGGTTTAGTTTATATTTGTGACTAATCATCTATTCAAGTATTTTGAGTTTACATTTGATGCTAGATAGGCTGTAACACCATTCTTGAGAATTGAAATTTCTTTCATTTTCAGTTATTGGACATTTCAAGGTCACACGATATATAATTATTTGTCTTTTTGTCGTTATAAACTCGCTCCAGAATATGAAACACTTCCTTGAATTTCTTCAGGAAGTATTTTGCTTTCTTTTTTCATAGGTTTATACTTGACACAGGTTAAGAGGAGATCATACAAATACAAGGAGATGAATTTAGCTTAGCACTGCTGATCAATGAGAGGTTAGTAGGTGCATTGCTTTATTTTATTCAGATTTGTTTATATATGAATGAGACAATGATTGCATTAATTAGCTTTGACTGTTTTTGTGTCATTGTTTCTATCGTATTCGTTTAGTATTTATTTATTTAAAATCTTTAAAACATCAAAAGAGTATTGTTCATATCTTGTTCAGAAACTTAATTAAACAATCACTTTTGCAAGATTTTATTTTAAACCTTGTAAACTTGTTCATAATCATTGTATATTAACGCTATTAGATAAACATTTGTAATTAGTGTATCGATTGTTAAAGTTATAGCTTTAGAGTAGTTTATTTCATTTCATTGTTTTAGGACCCTAGTTGGATAACAGAGCCATTAAACCCGCCAGGTTAGATCATACCAAACGACTTGGGTTAATTAGACAACCACAGTCCGGATCTGTCCTTCCAGTTGACGATGTGTCACTTACGCCCGTCTCAACCTATCTTGAATGGTCATTGTGTTCTGTTTTTGCTTCAAGTCATGCACTACAATGTTTACTCCTTCTTTCTTGTCTAAATCCTGCATTCTATCATCCTCCTGTAGTCTCATCCATAACTGTGCACTCGTGTCATATAATTGTATGATTTCTTGGAAGCTCTAAGCAATGTTCTCCTTGTGATCTAACCTCTGGTGGCGTGATTATTTGTAGTAGTGCCATCAAGTCTTTGATGTGGCTCTTATAATTCTCCATTTTCTGTGTTATCTTCTCTATCTTACCCTCCATGTGTATGTTTCCTTCTTGTGTTTTGTCTGAGATAGTTTTAAATACTTCGTTTACCCATTGTTCTGTCTTCTCTGCGCGTTGCTTTATGTCTTCCTTGTCAACTTGCAACTAGTTGAGTGTTATCTTCAATGTCTCACTTGTTTGCTTATCCCATTGTAAATATGTCGCTTCTGCATGAGCCCTTTATTGAATCTCCTATGCAACACTAACTTGCAGTTTATACAACAATTTTGTTTGGATCTTGGGCAGTGCCAATTCCAAGTGATCTATTTCTTTCAACTGCTTCTGCACTGTCTTCTCATCAATCCGCAACATGCCCCGAGTTATACAAAAATTGTCATCCCCTCATGCTACAATCTGTATTGTCTCTTGCACTTGAACTGTCATTTCTTGAGCAGTTTGTTGGGGTTGTGCCTGTTCCTTCAGCTGCGCTATGTTCAATTGTAGTTGTGCCAATGTCTTCTTAACCTCTATAAACTTCTTAATGATTTCCTCCCTTTGCTTCTCATGATCATCCCACGACTCTGCTGCGCGGTCCTACACCTTTTCTGCAATCATATCTGTGTCATACTCTGTCAATGTTAGTTCATGGACACTTTTATGCACATTCATCTTCTTTCTCTAGCATGATGTATGTAAGACTGTCCTTTTCATCGACATAGTCTCTGTCTGTGCTGAAGTTGTTGGTATCTCTATGTCTGGCACATCTCCACCTCCTAGTTCCTCTTGTGTAGGAACATTAACATCTTTCTGGGATCCCCCATTAGTAGCTTTCTATTGCGTTCCTTCATATCCTACTTCTACGTGATACTTATCCTGCGTTGAGGGATTTTGAATGTTCTTCTGCCTTGGTTTTCTCACTGTGATGCTCCCTCTAGTATCCTTGGCATGCTCTACAACCTTCCTTGTATTTATTGATGGGATGCTAGATTTCTGCGATGTGCCAACTTCTACTGTATTTTTTCATTTTGTTGCCTTCTTTGAAGTCACTGATGCCTTCCATACATCTGGACAGTATTTCGTTGCCCATTGGACTTCTTGTCCAATCACACAATACCTCATCTGGAACCAATTATTCTTGGGATACCTCTTGTCTTGGATCCACATATTGTGTATGGAAGCCTTGAAATTCGCTACTCCTTCATATTCTTCTACCACTTCTGGTAGTATCCTCCAGGTACTGGATATTTTTTCCTTCATCTCGTCAAAATACATGGAAGATATATTGAAATTTTCCTTCCTTTCCTTTGCGGCTGAAGTATGCCTTAATGTCGTATATGTTGTTGCATGACACTTGCCTGGCCTTGGGTAAAAACCACTATATTTGGGTTCTTCCCAACCCACCAAAGCTATGAGTATGATCATCCATTCATAATGGAACTCTATTCCAAGATATTTTGCATCTTTGAAGTCATCCAAAAATGAGTTCAGTAAGTATGGGCTCTAGCTTAGTAAGGTCCCCTTCATGCACTGCGCGACTGCTACTATAACTCTTGCATGTGCTTCTTCCTTGCAACATTTCCTTAACAGTTTGAAAGCCATCAAATTAATTTCCAATCTTGTCGCAGGTTCGCTGATTCTGTTGATTATGATTCCCGAAGACCCTCTCTCTGTACCATATGTTTTCTTCATCTCCTCTGCCATTGATTTCTCCTTTGTTTTATCATCCAAGTATTGTGTTGGCTTTTCTCCATTTGTTGGCAGACTTCATCTTGTTTGTATTTTTTTTCTTTTCCCATTTTTTTTTCTTCTTTTTCTAATTTTTTCTTTCCTTTTTATTATTTTAACTCCTACTATATACATTATGTACAACTCTACTTCTTTGTGTTGCAGCTACTGAGGGTTATTGGGTCGACTATCCCTATACAGTTTTAGTCGACTGCCATTCACCAATCCTTGTATCTCCTTGCCTGTTAAATCTTGCAGCTGCACAACTTCTCCATATATGACAAACTTTATCTCATATGGCCCTAGCCAATGCATCCTGAACTTCCCTGAGTGATGCAAGTATTTGATGACATAAAGGAGAACCAAATATCCTTCCTTGAAGTTCTTCTTCTTGATATGTCTATCATGTGAAGCTTTATCCTTTGTTTTTTGTACTTCCCTATGGAACCCAACGACAACCCCATCTTCTTCTAATTCCGTGAGTTGTGCCATTATTTCTTGAGTTGCGCCTCGTTCTGTCATGTTCGTAATGGCTGCAATGCGTAGACTAGGTATTAAATACTCCAAAGGGACTACTGCTTTCTGTCCATACACCAATATAAAAGGTGTCTGCCTTGTAAGTTTCTTGCATGTAGATCTATAGGCCCATAACACTGCTGGTATCTTTAAATCCCAATCATCCTTGTTCACATTGCAAATCTTGGTTAAGGCATTCTCCAATATCTTTTTAAATGGTTTCACTGTCCCATTATCCCGAGGATGGTAAGGAGTGCTCTTTTGATGATGTATCTAAAATTATTCAATCATTTCTTGGATAATATCTATTGTGACAGAAGAGATTGTGAACTCCTTTGACCAATAAGGAAAGACCAAGATTTGCGTTGTCACCATTTTCTCCTTCGAGATGTCCAAACTCTGTTGGCACTCATCATTCACTCATACTTAATGTCCTTCTTCAAAAATTTCTCCATGGGCACAATAATATGTGCATATCCCTTTATGAACTTCTTGTAGTAGCCTGTATGATCAAGTGTACTTTTTAACTGGCGCATTGACTTCGGTGGTGGTAAGTTAACAATGACAACAATCTTCACAGGATCAACCAACAAACCCTGTTTACACACCACATGCCCTAACAAAATTTCGAATGGTGAGCTGAAAATACATTTTTTAATATTCAAGGAAATCTGACACTGCCTGCACCCGTCTAACATCAATCTTAACACTTCAACATGATCCTTCAATAAACTAAATGCTATCCAATCATACAAATAAACTTCCAAAAACTTATGAATAAAGTCCTTAAATGCATCTACTACTACCCTTGAAAAATAGCAGGGGAATTCTTCAACCCAAAAGGCATTACTATGTACTGATACGACCCCCATTCTGTTGCAAATGTAGTCTTATGTTGATCTTTTGGTGCTATTTTGATATGGTGATATTATGAGAATCCATCAGTAAATGGATATGCTTCTTGTCCTCCTACATTCTTCAAAACTTCATCTATAAATGGGGTAGGGAAGGGATATGTAGACATGCATCATTTAACTTCCTCAAGTATACACAGATCCTTATTCCCCCTTGCTTCTTCTCCTATACTACTATATCGCTAATCCATTCAGATTCTTCAACAGGTTCTATGACACCAGCCTCTAACGTTTTATCAATATATGCCTTCACTTTCTGCTTATACACTAGATTCAACCTATAAGGTCTCTGTCTTATTGTTCTGGCATCTAGTTTCAAAGGGATCTTCATTTCTCTAAGTTCTCCCATTACCCATTTCATCTCTGAAAATGTTGTTGGAAATAGGTCACTATACTCGCGCAGTAACTCTGTTATTATTTTTACTATCTGGTTATCACAATAGTCCCAAAACTTGCAATCTTTGGATTTTCTTCTGTTCCAATATTTACCTTCTTGATCTTCAGTGGTGCAGCAAAATCTTCTGACTATAATTCTGGACCTTCTACTTCTTTTTCTCATTCAACTTCTGTGATCTGAATGTTGCACGTGTTTTCTTCTCTTGGATCATCTTCTCCAACATGATAGCAATGTAGCAACCGTCTAATTGTCTGTCTCTTCTAATTTAGATAAGTTGTTATAATTTTAACTTCTGGTTCTTCAAAGATCCTATCTCTTGCCAACTTGAGTGTGGTATCTATCTTTGGACTCTCATGTTCAAATGAAAATGTAATGACAAAGTTATGCTGCATCTCCTTCCAATTTGTAGTTTCTCTGCTCTATTCCAATTCTGTATACCAATTCCTTGGGATTCCTTCTAATGTATGAATAAAGTGATGTGGCCACTCCTCTGGTTGTACCAATCTCCATTGGGTTATACATCGGTCTACATGTTCTCTGGGTTGTGCCATTTCATCATACTTCTGCACATATTTCTTCTCCTATTCTATGCCAAATATGATGCGCAATAATATTTTGCATTGATACAAATTCTGAATCTTCTCCTTATGAGTACCCCACCAACGTGTAGGTGTAGCTTTTAAAGCAATATCCAAAACTAGTAACCTATGAATTTCAAAAACTTCTAACTCAAACTTTGAAATTTTTTATTCTAAATCATTATAACCATAAAAAGTAGGAGGTTCTCTTACCTCTGTACCAACCCATCTCAGTGCACATGTCATTCTTGCATATCTTCTGGTGGATAACTTATGCAATCATTGTTTCCATTTCTCTAGTCCCATGTCAGAGTCTAAAGCACATAGACTAATGCTTCTCCAACTAAGCATTCCATCTGTTGTTGGGTTAACATAATCTTCCTTGCGCACGGTAGTTCTATACAACTGGTTTATGTCTTCTGTAATGAAATTCTCTGTCACAAGTTCAACATACCTTCCTCCTTCTAAAGGATCTGATGGCGCAATGACTCTGTATTATCTTGATTAAAAAATCATTTTAATAGTGTTAAGTTTAATAATAGCCTGATTGTCAAAATCCCAATCCAGTCCCAACAATGCTGGATATGGTGTAGTGAATTATTTACTATGTCAATCACTTCAAAGTCCGCCATAGAGCGCACACCATCTAGATCCACTGGTACACCTCTCAATCTACCAATTGGTACCACTCTATGTTTATTTTCTAACTTCAACTGAATAAGTGAATATCCCAATGTATGTTCTCCCATGGCTTCTCGTGTTTTCTTAGAAAGAACATTTACTTCAGACCCCAAGTCTAATATAATATCACCCATGTCAAAATCTCCAATGTTTGAATTCAATATAGTGATATTGTCTATGGTGAAATGAGCACACCTATTATTTTAACAGGTTATGGGCCCACACTATCTTCAGACAGTCTAACCACTGGAAGGTATATTGGGAGGATTTTCTTAGTTGTAGTTGTAGTTGCAATCAGAGTTTTGCTGCAACAATGAAACCCTAACCCTCTTGTTGAGGCATCTTAAGTGAAGCGCTTGACCTAATTCCTGGATATCCTAGTGCACCTCTTGGTACTCTCAGCAAGCTAAGGCATCAAGTTTGAGTTTTTGGTCAAAGTCAATGCAACCACAACTTACTATATGAAGTAAAGAACAAGTTAGAAGGGGCTTCTAACTTGAGAGCATGGAATACAAGAATTTACCTCATCCTTGCCAAGAATAAAGAATTATATATCGTGAAAGGAAATATCATCGAACCACAGTTTGAAGCAGGAAAAGAGAAGGAATCTTAGAACATTGTAGTTATGGAGAAGTTTAAGGATAATGACATCAATATCATAATGGACTCTGTAAATGACCATTTGATACCCTACATTTCTCATCTTGACTCATCTAAGAAGATGTACGATGCCCTAACAAACTTTTTTTCAGTCAGAAATATTGGACAAGTGATGAGTCTGAAGAATGAACTCCGTGACACAAAGATGACACCATAACTTCATACTTTGTGAGGATTTCTCAGTTGACAAATCAATAACAAGCTATTGGAGAAGCCATCCCGAAAAAGGAAGTTGTGAATATAGTACTCAATGGCCTTTCTAGATCATGGGATTCATTTGCAACAAGAATGAATATAAGGAAGGAGTTCCCAATGTTAGAAGAACTTTGGACCTGCTGTGCACAAGAAGAGACAAGGTTGAACTCTAAAGGAAAAACTCAGAAGGAAGAAGATGCTCAAGCCTTTGCAACAAAGTTCAAAATACATGGAGGAAAGAAAAGATCTAATTCAAGAAAGAAGTTCAAGAGAGATATGTCAAAGGTACAATTCTTTGAATGCCATGACTATGGCCACTAAAAAAGGAATTGTCCTAAACTAACAAAGAAGAGAAAATAAAGACATCACACATCAACTGCCAATGATGAAGAACCTTCAAAGAAGACAAAGAATGATGAAACATATTTCGTCTATTATTGATCTCTTACTGGAACCGTTGAAGATGACATGTGGCTGATCGATAGTGGAGCTTCAAGGCATATGACAGGTGACTGTAAGAATTTCTCAAGCATGAAGGAAAATGAGACACCTCATAAAGTGGAGCTTTGAGACAAGAAATCTTATGCAGTCAAAGGAATTGGACAAGATACTATCAATATGTAATCGGGTAACTCTATTCATCTCAGTAATGTTCTGTATGTTTCTGGTTTGAAAAAAAATCTAATATCTATTTCTTGTTTGGAAGAGAAAGGAGATAGAGTAGCTTTTGTAGATGCAAAAGTTCTTGTATGGTCTAAGGACTCAAAGATAAAAGACGTTAGAGTCATTGGAACTCGTGAAGGAAGATTGTATAAACTCCTAGATCATAATACTCAAGCTCTAGTACATGATGAAATCAACGCTAGTGAGTTATGGCATAGAAGGTATGCTCACCTTCATTATCAAGCCTTTCCATCCCTAAAATATATGGTTGTGTGCATCCCATAATTACAATCAGTACATGAAGGTGTGTGCAGAGGATGTGCACTTGGGAAGAATATCAAGAAACCATTCCCAAGCAGTGAGAATAGATTCAAATGGATCTTAGACCTAACACATTTAGATGTATGTGGTCCTATGCCAGTGAAGTCTTTAGGAGGATCTCTCTACTATGTGACCTTCATAGATGACTTCTCAAGAAAGGCATGATTATATCTATTAAAGACTAAGGATGAAGTATTTGGCAAGTTCCAATAACTCAAGGTTGAAGTAGAGAACCTAACATATAAGAATATCAAGATAATAAGATCTGATAATGGAGGAGAATACACCTCCAAGGAGATCATTGCCTTTTTGTAAAGAAGCTAGGATTAGGAGGGAGCTCATTGTCCCTCACAATCCTCAACAAAATGGTGTGGCTGAAAGAAAAAATAGAACTATGGAGGAATCGGTCAAGGTAATGATGAATGATCAAAATATATCTATGTTCCCATGGGGAGAAGAAACCATGACAACTGTTATATTCATAATAGAAGTCCACATAGAATATTGAAGAACATGACTCCAGAAGAAGCCTTCTCCAAAAAGAATCCTAGAGTTGAGCACTTGAGAATCTATAGATGTCTTGTATACATTCATGTTCCAAAGGATAAGAGAAGGAAGTTGGAACCCTCAGGAAAGAGAGGAATATTCGTTGGATATAGTGAATCATCAAAAGCATATAGAATTTATGTTCTCGGACAATAGAAGGTTGAAATAAGGAGAGACATAACTTTTGATGAAAGGATTGCATTCAATAAGTCTATAGAAGATTCTATAGACTCCAAGGAAGAAGAGGAATATGAAGATACCAAAGAAGAAAGCACATGTTCTCCATAACACCCCAGTGAAGAACCAAAACAAGAACCATCACATGAACATGTTGAACCAATTATTGAACCTAAGACTATAAAGAGACCATCATGGCTTGAATCCACCTTGCTAGAAGCAAAAAGACATAAAGCTCCCAGTGGCACTTTCAGACAAAGCAAGAAATCCAAAAGGTTTTCCAGTTATGCAACACTCATGACAAATCTTGTTAATGCATAACCTTCCACCTTTGAAAGAATGGAAGGAGGCCATGATGGAAGAATACTAATCTATTATGAAAAATGATGTATGGGAAGTTGTGCCTAGACCTAAAGAGAAGTTTGGAGTTACTTTAAAGTGGGTTTACAAGATAAAACATGTTATAGATGGAAGCATTGAAAAATACAAGACAATATTTGTGGCTAGAGGATTCTTGTAGTAGGAGGGAGAAGATTATGATGAGAAGCTTTCTCTATTTTCCAGATATACATCTATTAGAGCCATCATATCTCTAGCAACTTCCATGGGTTGGAGTTTACATCGGATGGATGCAAAGACCACCTTTCTCAATGGAGTGATTGAGCAAGAAGTATACATAGAGAAACCTCAAGGTTTTGAGGTACACCCAAGAGAAACCCATGTATGGAGATTGAAGAAGGCCTTGTATGGACTCAAGCAAACTCCAAGAGCTTGGTATGCAGACATTGACAATTATTTGATGAGACTTGGATTCTCCAAGAGTCATGCTGATCCAAGCCTATATTAGAAGGTTGTGAATAATGGACCCGAGATCCTACTATTGTACGTTGATGATTTATTCTTGATAGGTGCAGAGCCTCTCATTATTCAGTGTAATAAGGAGCTAGCCTCAGAGTTTGATATGAAGGATCTTGGTCTCATGCACTACTACTTGGGACTAGAAATATTGCATAAGCATGGTGAAGTCTTCCTAGGACAAGGGAAGTATGTTGTAATGATCCTTTAGAAGTTTGGGATGATGATTTGTAAATCCATGGCAACTCCCATAGTGACATATTTGAGGAAGTTGAGAAACTCTGATTCTAATGCAATAGACTTGTCTATGTACCGACAATTAATTGGATCTTTGATGTATTTGGTGAATACTAGGCCGAACATTTGCTTTGCTATGAACATGTTGATCTAGTTCCAGGTGGAACCTAGATAAGAACATTGGATAGCTGTAAAGGATATCCCTGTAGATTTTAACATTATACAATATTTACTGCAAACATATTTTCAGTAAAAGAACATAAAAGATACAATGGCAAATACAAACATTACACATAGATTTTTCCCCTGGAAACCCAAACCGGGAAAACCAACATATTCTATATTCATTCATCATGATACATTGTTTACAATACAATATACATATAGGAGCCAGTGACATCCAAAACCCTAACCCAATGACCTGAATTAGTCAACAACCCTAATTCCTTAACCAAAAATATAAAACCATTGACAAAAAACCATGTGCCGAAAAACCACCTAAATATGTGACACGTTTCCCGAGGTAGAATTTTTTTTTCGGGGGGCCTACCCCTGAACCCCCGCACCAGGGGAATTTCCCCCTTGCACCCACCAAGGGGGGGCCTAGTGCCCCCCCCTCAAACCCCTCCTGCCCGCCCAACGCAACATAGACATTACTACTCGTGCAAAGAATATAACACATACCCAACATTCTCCCACTTGTTGTTTTCTTTGCATCCAGGGGGTTACAGGGTTACATCGTCAACAATCCAGGGTAGTAATGCCCATTGATCCTATACACCAAGAGAAATTCTCAGTGCTCACATATTTTGTTAATGAATATGGAAAATTCTTCAAAGTATCCAACTTCATCAACAATAATTTCTTTTCTTCAATCACGTCTCTCACAAAGTGATATTGAATATCAATATGCTTTGTCTTTGAATGATAAGACGGGTTCTTTGCCAGAAATATTGCACTATGACTATCACAATTAATCCTTACAACTTGCTGTACCAACCCAATACCTGAAAACAATCTTTGTAGCCATACTGCTTCCTTTCTTGTATGAGTGGCTACCATGTATTCAACTTCTGTAGTTAAAAGTGCCACTACAACTTGTCTTTTGTTCATCCAACTTATTGCTCCTCCAAACACATTAAACACATACCCACTTGTAGATCTCCTACGATCCAGATCTCCAGCCTAGTTTGCATCCACAAAGTCATGTATATCCACCACTCTATCTAATCCCCGTCTTCCTTTATAGCACAATCCATAGCTAGCAGTGCCATGCAAATACCTGGAAACCCTTTTTACTGCTGTCCAATGCTCCTTCCCTGGTTTTGACATATACCTGCTCAACACTCCCACTACATGTGCAATGCCTGGTCTCATATAGACCATTTCATACATCAAACTGCCAACTGCACTCGCATATGGAACACGAGACATGTCCTCCTCCTCTTCCCGTGTCTTGGGACACTGATCCGCAGATGATTTTACCCCAACATGAATAGGAACCTTGACTGGTTTACATTCCTGCATATTAAACCTCTGCAATATTGTCTCGACATATTTTCTTTGATTTAACCAGAGTTTCCTCTTTTTTCGATCTCTTTTAATTTCCACGCCCAAAATGAAATTTGAAGTACCGATATCCTTCATGTCGAATTTAAAGGAACAACTAAGTTTTCACATCCTGGATAATCTCCTTGTTGTTTCCTATCAGCAACATGTCATCCACATACACGACCAAATAAATCAAATGATCACCAATTAATTTAAAATACACACAATGATCCTCTTTGCTTCTTGTGAAGCCAAGTCCCAACATATAAGTATCAAATTTTTGATACCACATCCTTGGTGATCGTTTTAAACCATACAGGGAATTTTTCAGCTTGCATACCAGCTCCTTCTTTCCCTTCACAACATAACCTTCTGGTTGCTTCATATAGATTTCGTCTTCCAGATTCCCATGTAGGAATGTTGTCTTCACATCCATATGTTCTACTTCAAAATCAAATGCAGCAACAACAGATAAAAAAAATCTTATAGAGGTTAACTTGGCAACATGGGAAAAAATATCACCAAAATCAATTCCCTCAACCTAAGAATGACCCTTTGCTACTAACTGAGCTTTTTATTTCTCCACTTTTCCTTTGCATTCAACTTCTTTTTAAATACCCATTTGCTTCCAATGAGATTTCTTCCAGTCGACAACTCCACTAGATTCCAAGCCTCATTCTTATCCAAAGATTCCATTTCTTCGTCCATGGCCCTTTTCTAGAGATTTACATACTCTGAATCCACTGCCTCCCTGACAATTCTAGGATCATCATCAGTAATAGACAAAGCAAAATTTGAATGGAAATCAGATGGAGTATACCTTTCTGATAGCCTTGTTTCTCGAACCGATCTCCTCAATACTGGAGTATGAGGATGTTCTTCTTCTGATTCATTTTCTTTTGTAGATTCTGATTATCATCCTTTAAATCAAACTCTATTTTCTCTGGTTCTTCCTTACTTGGTAGGACTTCCTGTTTAACAACATCCTTCATTTCTCTAAATACCACATCTCGGCTATACACTACCCGCTAGCACAAGATTGGTTAAGGTGCCTATATGGATTTTGAGTTTTTGCTAAGTGCTAGCTTCACCCAGTGGTAAAAGTCACTACCTATGGTACGGTCAAGGCACCTAAGTAAAATGGTTTTTTCATCATGAAAGAACACACACTGCTCTATACATATTCAATATTGAAAGGCATTGCGTTTTGGAAATGCTACCCAAACCTGTATGCAGACGCAATGTAAGTAGTGCTACGTAAAGGCGCTATGTAATATTTCACAGAGGACAGAAGCTGCATACAGGTGCAACACAGTCGGGTGCTACCTACAGGCGCTGTGTAATATCCTGGCAGAAAACGAATTGTGCAGAGTTATTTTACCAGTTTTGAGTCATTAACTTAAAACTTTGATTGTGAGCAATTGAGAAGGTATTTTTGAAAAATGGAGGACATTTTTGTTCATAACAATCCAAATAACAAAAACCTCTCTTATTTTTTCAAAATGTGTTATTGTTTGAGAGATACTAGATATAGAAGTCGTGCTACCCACTCTACATAGCGGCGTTGCCTAATTTCTTGTAGTGGTAACAGATTTTGATATTTGCCTTGTTGGGAGGTTGCCACCTATCAAGGAGGATTCAAATGCTTCTCAAGGATTAGTTAGATGTCAAGGGACACCTTCACCTAATATTTATCTCTAGCAAAGGCCTCATGCAATGAGGGGGAGACATTTTATTAATGACTTCCAACAAATTCTTGAAAATTAGCAGTTTGTTGGATTTTTGTCTCTTTGATTGTTGTCACCTATCTCCAAGGCCTAGAATCCAATGGAGGATATGGGATTAGACCTCCTTAGTTCATTTGGATGCTATTGTCTATTTAAAGAAGGTGAAATCTCTTGAAGAGGAGGGGGAAAAACACTGGAGTAGTACTCCTGGGCTGTAACTTTCATTTTTAGTTTAATAAAGCAGTCAAGAGTCATGGTTTTTCTAGATCAAAGATTCTTGTGATGTTGTTTACAAAGTTTATCTATTGCTTAGTTTCAATACCATTTCATATGATATTATTATCATTCCTTCTCGATTTGTAACTGTTTTTGGAATGGAATTCATCCTTTTTGTTATATGCTCTGTTGCAGAACTGGTTATAGATTGTTTCTTGTAGAGAACTGAAGGCCCATAACTCATCGTTTGTTAGATGCTCTATTCCAACAGTCTCTTTCCACTGATTTATACAAGGAACTCACTCTTTGCTAAATTCTCTTTGTATTTTGATATGTTTTCTCTATATTCTGCTGTCATACACTTATGAATCCTTCTCTCTGTAAACAATTTCTACCTTGCCTCTGTTCCACTGATTTCCATTACCGAAAACTCACATTATTTTCATGATCATTTGACTCCATGCCCAATGGACTATCCACACTTCCCAACCTACAAAACCTAAAAACCAAAAACCTTTTAAAACCCATAGTCTGTCCACTGTTTTTGTGCATTATTGATTTATCATTAATTTTTGTGACATTATTTGAGAGATCCCTCTCGTGGTTGGAAAGGGAAGTTTCCAATCTAAAGTGGTTTGAAGTTACCTTGGGATTTACTTGCATGCAACCCAAGTTAGTTCTGAGTGCTAACATTTTTGGTGTCGTTGCCGGGGACCGATAGTGATATCTATCCCTGGGAGAATGACAATGATTAGTTCATATTTATGAGGGAAAACATAAATTTAAACACGAGAGGTGGCAGCTTTTCCCTAGCGACTCCACTCATGGTCAAATCAAATTTGCAGGCTCCATTGGAGGATGAGCTCAGTCGACAGAAACATGGTAGAACTAAGATCCAGGTATCAAAGGGTAAAATTGTCCGAAGAGATCTTGTTCTGTTGCATTAACTTCTTTCTATCTTTATGTGTATATATCTAGAAGTTTCTGTTTTTCTGGGCATTCTCAAGCCATGAGAAGACTTCCTTTGTTTATTCATCATTAGATCTTGCACATACATCTTC
>JASDQU011246041.1:0-10068 GCA_032191745.1 Picea mariana | reverse complement strand
AACTCCTTCTTTCCCTTCACAACATAACCTTCTGGTTGCTTCATATAGATTTTGTCTTCCAAATTCCCATGTAGGAATGTTGTCTTCACATCCATATGTTCTACTTCAAAATCAAATGCAGCAACAACAGATAACAAAAATCTTATAGAGGTTAACTTGGCAACATGGGAAAAAATATCACCAAAATCAATTCCCTCAACCTAAGAATGACCCTTTGCTACTAACTGAGCTTTTTATTTCTCCACTTTTCCTTTGCATTCAACTTCTTTTTAAATACCCATTTGCTTCCAATGGGATTTCTTCCAGTCGACAACTCCTCTAGATCCCAAGCCTCATTCTTATCCAAAGATGCCATTTCTTCGTCCATGGCCCTTTTCCAGAGATTTACATACTCTGAATCCACTGCCTCCCTAACAATTCTAGAATCATCATCAGTAATAGACAAAGCAAAATTTAAATGGAAATCAGATGGAGTATACCTTTCTGATAGCCTTCTTTCTCGAACCGATCTCCTCAATACTGGAGTATGAGGATGTTCTTCTTATGATTCATTTTCTTCTGTAGATTCTAATTATCATCCTTTAAATCAAACTCTATTTTCTCTGGTTCTTCCTTACTTGGTAGGACTTCCTATTTAACAACATCCTTCATTTCTCTAAATACCACATCTCGGCTATACACTACCCGCTAGCACAAGATTGGTTAAGGTGCCTATATTGATTTTGAGTTTTTGCTAAGTGCTAGCTTCACCCAGTGGTAAAAGTCACTACCTATGGTACGGTCAAGGCACCTAAGTAAAATGGTTTTGTCATCATGAAAGAACACACACTGCTCTATACATATTCAAGATTGAAAGGCACTGCATTTTGGAAATGCTACCCAAACCTGTATGCAGACGCAACGTAAGTAGCGCTACGTAAAGGCGCTATGTAATATTTCACAGAGGACAGAAGCTACATACAGGTGCAACATAGTCGGGTGCTACCTACAGGCGCTGTGTAATATCCTGGCAGAAAACGAATTGTGCAGAGTTATTTTACCAATTTTGAGTCATTAACTTAAAACTTTGATTGTGAGCAATTAAGAAGGTATTTTTGAAAAATGGAGGACATTTTTGTTCATAACAATCCAAATAACAAAAAACTCTCTTATTTTTTCAAAATGTGTTATGGTTTGAGAGATACTGGATATAGAAGTTGCGCTACCCACTCTACATAGCGGTGTTGCCTAATTTCTTGTAGCGGTAACAGATTTTGATATTTGCCTTGTTGGGAGGTTTCCACCTATCAAGGAGGATTCAAATGCTTCTCAAGGATCAGTTAGATGTCAAGGGACACCTTCACCTAAGATTTATCTCTAGCAAAGGCCTCATGCAATGAGGTGGAGACATTTTATTAATGACTTCCAACAAATTCCTGAAAATTAGCAGTTTGTTGGATTTTTGTCTCTTTGATTGTTGCCACCTATCTCCAAGGCCTAGAATCCAATGGAGGAGATGGGATTAGACCTCCTTAGTTCATTTGGATGCTATTGTCTATTTAAAGAAGGTGAAATCTCTTGAAGAGGAGGGGGAAAACACTGGAGTAGTACTCCTGGGCTGTAACTTTCATTTTCAGTTTAATAAAGCAGTCTAGAGTCATGGTTTTTCCAGATCAGAGATTCTTGTGATGTTGTTTACAGAGTTTGTCTATTGCTTAGTTTCAATACCATTTCATATGATATTATTATCATTCCTTCTCGATTTGTAACTATTTTTGGAATGGAATTCATCCTTTTTGTTATATGCTCTGTTGCAGAACTGGTTATAGATTGTTTCTTGTAGAGAACTGAAGGCCCATAACTCATCCTTTGTTAGATGCTCTATTCCAACAGTCTCTTTCCACTAATTTATACAAGGAACTCACTCTTTGCTAAGTGCTCTTTGTATTTTGATATGT
Organism: Picea mariana; assembly: GCA_032191745.1. Lineage (NCBI taxonomy): Eukaryota > Viridiplantae > Streptophyta > Pinopsida > Pinales > Pinaceae > Picea > Picea mariana. The sequence continues at coordinate 8,131 of JASDQU011246041.1, read as the reverse complement.
TTTCTCTATATTCTGCTGTCATACACTTATGAATCCTTCTCTCTGTAAACAATTTCTACCTTGCCTCTGTTCCATTGATTTCCATTACCGAACACTCATATTATTTTCATGATCATTTGACTCCATGCCCAATGGACTATCCACACTTCCCAACCTACAAAACCTAAAAACCAAAAACCTTTTAAAACCCACAGTCTGTCCACTGTTTTTGTGCATTATTGATTTATCATTAGTTTTTGTGACATTATTTGAGAGATCCCTCTCATGGTTGGAAAGGGAAGTTTCCAATCTAAAGTGGTTCGAGGTTACCTTGGGATTTACTTGCATGCAACCCAAGTTAGTTCTGAGTGCTAACATTTTTGGCGTCGTTGCCGGGGACCGATGGTGATATCTATCCCTGGGAGAACGACAATGATTAGTTCATATTTATGAGGGAAAACATAAATTTAAACACGAGAGGTGGCAGCTTTGCCCTAGTGACTCCACTCATGGTCAAATCGAATTTGCAGGCTCCATTGGAGGATGAGCTCAGTCAACAGAAACATGGTATAACTAAGATCCAGGTATCAAAGGGTAAAATTGTCCGAAGAGATCTTGTTCTGTTGCATTAACTTCTTTCTATCTTTATGTGTATATATCTAGAAGTTTCTATTTTTCTGGGCATTCTCAAGCCATGATAAGACTACCTTTGTTTATTCATCATTAGATCTTGCACATACATATTCCTCTTCTTTTCTTAGAGATGATTCAAGTCCTTTTTCTGAAGAGCATGAGATTCGAGATTAGCCTTGCAAACCTCATGAGATTGAGTATGATGACGTACCTCTCGAACATACCCCTTTACCTTCTAGATATTAGTTGAGATACAGTCCTTTAAGGCTGCCCTTGGTCCTTCATGATTATCCTCCCAAATACCATAAATACTTACCTGTTTTTGATGGAGAAAATGGCAGTCTTACAGTTGAGAAACATCTCGATTCTTTTGAGCATTTTGTAGATCTTTTCAAGATTGAACATGAGGATGTTCTCATGAGAACATTCACCCAGTCCTTATAAGGAGAGGTCAAGCGGTGGTTTAGGCATTTACTGCCAGAGTCTATTAGCTCATGGGATGGGTTGAGTCAAGCCTTTCTGAGGTTCTGGGGCAAAAGAAAGTCACGGGATTTGTTTCTTTTAGAATTTTATGCCATGAAGAGAAAGAGCAGTGAAACTATTTCCAGTTCTAGAAGAAGGTTTGCTGGTCACTATTACCATATGCCTGAAGAGATCCAACCACCTGAAGGTACTGCCAAGTTATATTATGCTATGGCCTTCCATTCAGATTTCTCTTTTTATCTCTTGGAGAGAAAGTTTGTGTCTTTGCAACAGATGTTCTCTGATTCCCAAGAGGTGGAGGATAATCTCAGAGCTTGTGGCAAGCTTTCAGATAAGTTGGAGGATGAAGTGTTGAGTCTTAAAGAGTGTGAGAATAGGCATGGACAATAAGAAGAGGCTAATTTGGAACTGTATTTACTTTGTCACGAGGATAATATTACAACAGATTATGATCAAGTGGCTGACTCATGAGCTGTTGATCCAAATCCTCTTGCTATGGATGTTCAAGAGGTTTCCAATTTACCTCCTTATAACGAGTATACTAATGATTTTGATATTTTTCTTCTAGAGAAACCATTTGTATGTTCATCTCTAGGAGATGATTCTTTTCAACAGTCTTATGAAAGTTTACAATCCACACATTTCAGCCATGATGATAGACAACAAAAAGGTAGTCAGTTTGCTTAAGGAAATGCTCTACCCCTGTGCTTTTCTTCATTCTAATTTCTGAAAGAGAGTGTTCACCATATTATAAACCAACAGCCTTATGAAGATGTTATTGATCCCATAGTTTTTTATTTGAAAGGTTTTACCAATTCAAGTTTGCAGCCATCAAGTAGTTGTGAATTTGAAAGTGAAGACGATGAAGAAATAAATATCTTAAGTAATCATAGATATGAGAATAGTCAGGCGGATTTCTATTCGAATCATTCATTTCCTAAAACTTTATTTCAAGAATAAGTTGGTCAACAAACAATTTTCCTTTCTTCCTTTGAAGAGAAAAATAACATTTTTTTTGAAGGACATTAGGGCTCATTTTCGAACTCTTTCCAAACTGATGGTGATTATAAAGGATTCAAACAAAAAGCAACATATGAAACTAAAAACAATTGTTTTATATGTGTTGATAAACAAGAGGTTTTCCTTCATGAGCTGCAAGATCCTTTTGCAGCATGTTTGCAGTAAATGAATGAGCTTAAGTTTTCAGATTTGGTCAATGATGGAACTGAATTAAAACTCTTAGATGCCTTACCTTTAATTAGGTATTTCTTGTTGCCTTTGAAGAAACACATGCAAGGGATCCAACCAGTGGACAAGATGCTTGCATGGCTCCATTGGATTTTTCATTTCACTTGATCAAACAACTCAGAGGCCAACTTAGGGTAGTTATGTTGTGTGAAATAAACTCATCACTCTGAGCATCTTTTTCAGCAGTTAGTTTTCACATTTCTTTTAGTTTGCAGAGGTTAAAGGTTGGGAGCAGCCCATGGTCAAGGCACTGAAACTACATGAGTTCTTAGAGCCTCACAGGGAGGTCTCTATCCCCCATGCAGCCTATGTTAGCACAAGATTGGTTAAGGTGCCTATATGGATTTTGAGTTTTTGCTAAGTGTTAGTTTAACCCAGTGGTAAAAGGAACTACCTATGGTATGGTCAAGGCACCTAAGTAAAATAGTTTTGTCATCATGAAAGAACACACATTTCTCTATAGATATTCAAGATTGAAAGGCGTTGCATTTTGGCAATGCTACCCAAACCTGTATGTAGACGCAGTGTAAGTAGCACTACGTAAAGGCACTACGTAATATTTCACAGAGGACAGAAGCTGCATACAGGTGCAACAAATTCGGGCGCTACCTACAGGCACTGCGTAATATTCTGGTAGAAAACGAATTGTGAAGAGTTATTTTACCAGTTTTGAGTCATTAACTTAAAACTTTGATTGTGAGCAATTGAGAAGGAATTTTTGAAAAACAGAGGAGGTTTTTGTTCATAACATTCCAAATAAAAAAAAAATCTCTCAGTTTTTCAAAATGTGTTATGGTTTGAGAGATATTGGATATAGAAGTCACACTACCCACTCTGCACAACGACACTGCCTAATTTCTTGTAGCGGTCACAGATTTTGATATTTGCCTTGTTGGGAGGTTGCCATCTATCAAGGAGGATTTGAATGGATTCTCAAGGATAAATTAGATGTCAAGGGACACCTACATATAAGATTTATCTCAAGCAAATTCCTGATGCAATGAGGTGGAGACATTTTATTAATGACTTCCAACAAATTCCTGAAAATTAGCAGTTTGTTGGATTTTTGTCTCTTTGATTGTTGCCACCTATCTCCAAGGCTTAGAATCCAATGGAGGAGATGGGATTCGACCTCCTTAGTTCATTTGGATGATATTGTCTATTTAAATAAGGTAATATCTCTTGAAGAGGAGGGGGAAAATCACTGGAGTAGTACTCCTGGGCTGTAGCTTTCATTTTCAGTTTAATAAAGCAGTGCATAGTCATGGTTTTTCCAGATCAGAGATTCTTGTGATGTTGTTTACAAAGTTTGTCTATTTATTAGTTTAAATACCATTTCATATGATATTATTATCATTCCTTCTTGATTTGTAACTGTTTTCTACAAGAAATTAGGCAGCGCTGCTGTGCAGAGTGGGTAGCGCCACTTCTATATCCAATATATCTCAAACCATAACAAAGCCATGATTGACGTTCCACCATTGTTATTACCACTTCATTTTTATTTCCTATTTTGAATAAGAGACTCCATAACCAAAAACTAAGGCACTGAAGCTGCGCGTTCTTGGCAGCTCACACAGAGCATGCCATCCCCTATGGAGACAATGTTATCACATGAGATTGTCAAGGGTCGTATGTGATCGTTGTTAATACCTATGGATGCACCCTCGTCACATCTCTCTCTCTCTCTCTCTCTTCCCCACCACCAAGTCCTAGGATTTTTCCCTATGAATGATAAAGTCATTTTCCCCTTTTTTGATGACATGGTTTCCCTTGGTGTCTTGCCCGACCAAGTCCCGACTTGAAAATTTTCTATTTTTCTCGAAGAAGGACGAGCACTCATCATATTTTTGTCTTGAATTACTGGTCATTTTGTTTCCTGATCCCACAACAAGTCATCCAAGTCCTTGTTTACAGTAGGAAGTAGCCATGGGCACAAGGCGCAACAGTTAAAGCGGTCTATTGTGGGCTCGAAGCAAGCATGTAGGTTCAATTTTCAACAATGGATATCTCAGGAGCATTTCAGATCAACGGCTCTAGGTCTTTCAGAAAGTCAAAGTTGCGTGAGGTTTGAAGACTAGGTGGAAGCATCGAAGTTGCAGATCAAGCACCACGTGTCTTTCCAGATCAGATGGTCATGATTTACTTTGGGAGTTTTAGCTTCCCCACTCTCGATTTCCTCCAAAGTGATTTTACTTGAAGTTCTAGATCAAGCGCCATGTGTCCTTCCAGATTGAACGATCATGATTTACTTCGAGAGTTCAGGATTTGAGAGTTTTGGCTTCCCTACTTTTGATTTCCTCCGAAGTGATTTTGCCCGAAGTTGCAGATCAAGTGCCATGCGTCCTTCCATATCGGATGATCATGATTTACTTTGGGATTTTAGGCTTCAGGAGTTTCAACTTCCCCGCTCCTGTTTTCCTCCGAAGTGTTTTCTCCTGAAATCCACAGATCCCTGCTGTGTGTCCTCCTCAGATCAACGGTCATCATTCACTTTGGAGCTCTAGCTCTACATGCAGAATGCCCCCGATATCTGAAGTGCCAAAGTACATGGTAGTCATCAGTTCAGACATGTGGTGCTCTCATCAGTCATGCCACCTGACATCCAGCTGGCGCCGACACATGTCACTTCTCTTTTCATGACACGTAAGCATAGTGACGTTAGACTACCACGTTAGATCATCCTTCGGGAAGTGTTCTTATTCAGCACCAAAAGTAGCACCATCTCTAAACGCAGTTAGAATAATCCTAAAGTTGGAAGGTGGATAAACCTTAGCAGTGGCACTAAATTTTTCAGGTGCGCCCAGATCACAGATCGCGACCAGATCAATGACCACGTTTCATTGTGGGGATGCAACTTGCTCGGGTGTTAAATTTATTAAGCGGTCCCACAATCGAAACCGTGGTATAGTAAAAGAGCTACGTGGCAGAAGGTTGTGAATTGCAGGCTTAGAAGTGGTGTGAATCCAAACTTCCTTTGACGGTCCCACAATCATCTGCTTATATAGCATCAAATCCAAGTGCAACATGTGGAATCCCCCTAGGCATTAAGCCTCATATTGATCACGATGAGGTATCAATTTATGAAAAAGGAGTGGTGGTTGAAGCCTTGACTCATTCTATAAATAGAAGGCATGGAGGGTCTAAGCATGGATACAAAACTGTTAGCCCAAGGTACCACGATGGACGATTTTTCCTACATGCCCATGCTGAGCTAAGTTTGCGTCTCACTTGAGGATACACACACAGTCTGATAGAAGAAGGCGCAGACGAAAGGCTTTGAATGGAATGGCTAGATCACTCTCCTGGTAGTTGTGGACCGATCTGAGTATAAATCGATCAGTTCAATATTTTTTTATGGTCGTCAATTGGTTGAGCAGATCTCCCTACTGTGTAATTTTGATGTCATAACCGTTCTTTGGTTATGTATCAAATTTGAGACTTTCGCATTAATAGAAGTCAACTTCTTTCATCTCTTTTTTTAAACTATGCTGAAACACTCGAGCATGGAGGATCCAATCGAGGGTTGTGGTTCTATTGTAATGTAGGTTTGATTACAGTATTGTTGTGACCGGTTTTAGTTAGCTTCTTTGTTATCTTATTTCCCCTTATGCTGAAAGTCTCGGGCATGGAGGATCCAATTGAGTTGTTGTAGTTGCATGGTAATGTAGGTTTGATTATTATGCTACTGTGACATATTTCAGTATCTAAAATTTAAGTGCAAGAGTGCTCTTGAGCCTGATTTTTTCTTCACCAAGCTGCTTGAAAGTCAGATGCTCATAGCAGTCTTGTTCACCCCTCTCACTAAGTATTCCTTCTGATCACACTTGAACTCAAATCACTGACAGAAGTTAATGAGGATCTCACTTCCCTGTGCATTGCTTGTCCAGTTTCTATGTTAAAATCATTCTTGTACTGAGTTTCGTCCATTTGACCTCCACTCATAAAACCAACATCCACCAAACATTCTGATGGGTACTGGGCTTATCCTCTTGCAATATGAGGGTGAATATTAGTGATAACATTCTTGGCGCCATTGCCGGGGAATGAATTGAAGACATTTCCCTGGGATTTAACGACAAAGAAATCGTGATTATGAGGGTGCATCGGAAATAAGTAACTTGAAGATTGCAATTCTCACCCGACGAATCCACTGTTTCAGTTATCGCTCCCAAAAGAAGACACACAAGGTCTACTCCACAACTGCATCTGGCCACACCTAAAGCCGACCTAGAAAATATTATCAAGAAAGGAAGGACCTCTCAAGAGGGGATTTCAACTGCTAAACCATGTGATTCTGGTAATGCACAAACTTATTCTTTTAAAACTCCAGTAGCTACATTTAATTCTCCTATTATATCATCTGTTGGAGTTTCTAGAAGTTTAAATTTTGGAAGTTTTCCTGTTAATTTCTCCCCTCCTAGTCTTCATTTGGAAGGAGAAAGTTTTGAAACTCTTGTTTCCCCTGATATTGTAAAATGGTTTAGACCGAGAAGCTTAGAAAATTTTCCCACTTTGGGTTTTCCTACTCCTCCTCCTGTCAAAGTTGCTATATCTAAAGAGGGGGAAACTTATTTTCCTTTGAATCCCATATTATTCTCATCCAACACTCAACCATTTCCCTTCTCCCCTATAAACACATTTCTAGTCTCACCTATCCAAACTCCATCTCCCCCCGATCCTCTTATAGTTCACATCCCAATGGCATGTGCTAATCCTCCTAGAAACAATATGGATGCCATAGTGGCTGTTAGGTATGCCCCTCTTGTTTTACCTCAGCCTATGAATTCCCTCCCAGTTGGAGATTACCTCAAGTGCATTCCCAAGTTTACAGGGGAGGAAGACATAACTGCAGAAGAACACCTTTCATCCTTTTACAATTATGCAGACAATCTTAATATTGAAAATGAGGATCTCTGTATGAGATTTTTTGTATAGAGCCTTGATGGCGAGGCTAGAAAATGGTTCAGGGGATTGATTCCTGGATCTATTGATGGGGTTGAGGCCCTGGATGCTTCATTATTAAGACATTGGGGGATAAAAAAGATTTTCTTTATTATATTTCAAAGTTTGGGCCACTTAAGAGAGAAGAGGGTGAATCTTTATCAAACTTCTCAAAGAGATTTAATAAGATGTACAATAAGATTTCCACTGAGATTAAGCCTATAGAAACCTCTGCCAAGATTACTTATGCTAGTGATTTTGACCCTGAGTTTTGCCTCCTATTAAGAGAAAGAAGAGTTACCCCCTTGGCTCATATGCAAGATGCAACCCTTGAAGTAGAGTTCAATATATTGGCAGTTGAAAAGCTTAGGAGTAAGGCTGATAAAGACATAAGAAAAGGCAGGTCTGAAGCTTCAACCTCTCGTTCCTCTGCTGCCCACCCTCAAGTGGATGAGTTGACAAAACTAGTAAAATCACTTTCTACAGAAATGGAGAAATCGAAATTTGACGAAAAGTAGAGCTATAGGAACACCCAAAAAATTGATAACATGGGTAATTTCAGAAGACCCAATAATGCCCCTCAGATAATCCAAAGAGATAAAATAAATAGGGATAGGGATGATAAAAAAATACAAGCTCCTCTCCAAAATAACCTTGTTACTGAAGAAGAAGGAGAGGAAGAAGATGCAGATCCCGAAATCCATTGTCTTGGCAACACCTCTTCATCCCCACATTTAACCCAATCTGCATATGAAGAGTCTCTCGTGGACAACCAACTAGATGAGTTGAGCAAAGGAGAAAGGACCAATGGCTATCCAAATAGATACAACCCCAGGTCCAAGAA
>JASDQU011246039.1:22584-39540 GCA_032191745.1 Picea mariana | reverse complement strand
TATGTGGACGAAAAATCAGGGTCCCATGTGACTTTTGAATTCTTGGCCAAAGCATTTTTGAACTTCTTTCAACTACCAATCTATCATGACAATGGTCTCGAACGGCTCTCGTAGTTTAAACAAACCTCCACCACACATATCGTTGACCACATTCACGAATGGCATTAGTGATGTAGTTTATGCAAAGAAGAAACCACCAAGCAACAATGCCTCGATTGGTTTCTCAGATTAGTTGTCCCCCTCCTTGCCAAAGATGTGGCCTCCACCTTCCCCCAATATGAAGAGGAATCCATAAGAAAGGCTCAATAGTACAATCTCATTTATGCATAGTCGGAATACTTGTATATTGTACTACCTGACATCCTGAGACCCATACCATTCAGCCAAGACAAACCTAGGATGTCTCACTCAACGGATGGATTGATTGGTACCACAACACACCACAATCCGTACATCCAACCACCACCTATGTATGGTACACCCAAACATCCACCAATGTATGGAGGATCCCCTTATTACCCTCCTCCCCCTTATCAGCATCCATACCATGTTGTTACCCCCCCATCCATGAGTGGACCTGTGTCGACACCCATGATGCGCTTGACTATGCAACCAAGTTCTGGTACTCCCTCTACCTTAGCTTACACTATAAGAACTAGTGAAAGTGATACACCTTCCTATGTACCCTACAGATCATTGCCACAAAATAATCTGTATTTCCCATTTATTGGTCCTCCACAACCTATTGCTCCGCCACAAGGACAACCACACGTTGGGGCTAAGTTTATTCAACCCTCTCCCATTCAAAAATTTCAAAATTTTGAACATCTGAATATGACCAATCTGGCCCATCAGTCAAATAATGCCAAAAAGAAAGGGAAAAACCGAAACAATAATAACCCAGGACCCAGGGGAAACAACCCCCAACAAACCCAACCTGTTGGGGGAAACCAGAATCAGGGGAACCGAACCCCCAAGGGGGAAATAACAAACGCCAAGGGAGGAACAACAACCTATAGACAAACTTCCCTTGTTCCCTTTGCAGTGAGGATGGTCATTATACTCACCATTTCCCCCAAATTGTTGATTTCAAATGGATTAAATATTCCATGAATGCGCCATATCCTCCAGCGTCGCCTGCCCCTTAGCAGGCCCCACAAAAGTATTTGCAACAACCACCCCTGGCGGTGTTGCAAAACCCTATTCCACACCAATGTGTGATGAATACCCAGCAGGAGATGCATCCTGCCCCACCACCAATGGGACAATATCAAAACCTTGGGAATCCGGTGGATCGCAATATCCTCCTCACTAGCAAAGAATAAATTCTTCTACAAATGTGTAGTTGTCAATACAGAGCACCCTCTGAATCTAATCCCACCACTTCGGAAGCAGCTCCAGTCACATCCGAACAACCTTTGATGATTCCTTGCCCTCACACTAAACCACCCATTTGTATTCCTCACATCCCATTATGATGGAATGTCAACAACCCTCAGGCTAGGGTAGCGCACAATTACAGTCTGGTCGATGACTTGGTGCAATCTCCTACAACCATGTCAATATTGGAGGTCCTTCAAACCTGTCCCACTCAATGGAAATCATTACTTTCCTCCCTGGGGGTAGTCGACCCTGCTGATACTAGACTCATCACATTTGATCTAGATTGTGGGGAACCTCATCTCCCCGCTTTGGTAGCTTTCCAGACACTAGTCGATATTTGGAACATCACAGTTCATCGATGTATCATCGATGAAGGTGCATCCACATGCATCATGTCCAAAACGGTATGGCAGAAACTTGGCTCCCTTGAGCTAATACCACCCCCCATCACTTTGAGAGCTTATGATGGATGACCATCCTCTCGTGAAGAGCTATTTCAAAATGTCCCCGTTGAACTTGGGGGCAAAACTATCCTTATAGATATTGAATTTATTGACGCCCCACTTGATTACAATATCTTGTTTGGACATAGCTACATGTACGATATGAAGGCTATGGCCTCTTCTGTGTTTTGAACAATGATGTTTCCCCACAATGGGAAGAACATCACCATCGACCAAGTTTCACATTACGAGCCTAACCATTCCTCCAACATCGATAACATCCTACCTCTTGTACACACTAATTCTGACATCTTCCCACTCATATAAGAGATGGCCCCCATAATTTTCAAGGACCCATCCTTTCTGGGGACATACCATGGAGCACCACCACTCATATATCCCTCGACACAAGTGTGTGACGTATCTTCTGGTGGAATGGAAACTGGAGATACCATTCCTCCCACAGAGGCTTCTCCACCCCTTGACGTCCCACCAGTTCAAGAAATCCTACCTCAGATATTACCTTAGAACTCTACGACACCACTTACCCCTGATTTCACCCTTGCCCAAGGACAAATCCCGGTTTGGGAGACCATCCTTCAAGACATCACTCAAATCCCCTTCTTCTACCCCCCACCGGGCATACAATTTTTTCAAGTAGCTGCAACGCTTACCCTTCCCAACATGGTGCTTTCCATTCTAGTATGGTATCTACACCCACCCGCAATGGTCCCTAAACCATTCCTCCCTCCCCAAACAAAGGGAATCCCAATGCAGATTCTAGTACTAACTCCAACAACACCACCCTCACCCCTACTTCCCAGCTCCACCACTACAGCTGGGGGAAGACAAAAGAAGAAAGATCCCACCACTCCACTTCCCCCATAAGTTCAACCTCCTTGCACACTATGCGAGAGAGAGGTAAACCCCACAAATAGATGTCCCTCTCTCCCCAAGTTACACAATTTGATCCAACTCCCTCGAGAAACCACCTCACTCACTGCTTCCCCAAGCACACCTATTACTACCACTGCATCCCTTACTATAGGCAGTAAAGGGTTGTGAACCAGATTCACATGTGCCATATGTTCAGAGTATGGCCATCACACCCACCATTTCCCTGTGCTACCTCAGTTTCGATAGATGTTAACGGAAGTATGCCAAAGTTTTCAGCAAGACCCCTCTTCGCCTATGTCATCGAGTACCCAATTCACTGACATACATTATGTCATGACCTCATTCAATGAATGGATGAGGCACCCTTTCTCTCTTTCTGAATCACTTTATCATTTCACATATCAGTGTCCTACGATCATTGAATACAGGCATTGTCAAATGGCCCTTATTCGAAATCCTCCAAACACCCCACTCCCTGTGAGGCAAGTGATTCCTCCTATTCCATCTCTAGATACTATCCACATCACATCCCCTGAACTTGAGTCACTTCCAACTCCCCCATGGTTCATGGATAGACTGTGTGAAGATTTTCCACCAAATCCTCCCAACTTTTTGGTTCATTTCCCTCAGGAAATCTTACCCCCACCCACAGTTCACAACCCATAGTGCATGAACATCTGGTTTATGTCAAGCATGCCATCACTCCATAGTTGTGATACTCCCTCTACATCTTCACCACCTAAGGACAATCACATGGTGACAGTCACCAATGTTACTTCCCCAGATCCCCTATATTCTCGCTTGTTCCACTGGGACGAAGATATCCTTGAGGAACTAACTACACCTGATTTCCCATGGAATGCGCTCCATCACAGAGCACTCTTCATCTCATGGGAAGCCTTTGACCCTCCTATCCAAGCCTCCATATGTGCAATCGAAACCAAGGATTTTATCCCATCTGGACATATAGACTGGTTCAACAAACCTATCCCTGCCCCTGATGCTTTTGAAGAAGGCAATATGGCCAATATTTCCCCCACTATCAAAATTGACATTTCCATCAAACCAGGAATCATAGAGTAAATCACCATTGGCACCGCATGCTCCCCTGAGGAACTCACAACTTACAAATCTCTCTTTCAGGAATACCAAGACATTTTTGCCTGGTCATACACCAAGATTCCCATCCTTGATCCTTCTATTGTCGAACATTGTATTGACACATGGCCAGATATCACCCCTGTATGTCAAAAACAACGCCCACTACACCCATCCAAAGAAGTGGTTGTCAAATCCGAAATTGACAAATTAAGCGCTACAAGATTCATATACCCCATCACATACACGTCATGGGTTTCCAACCTCATCCCTATTAACAAAAAATAGGGCACTATTCATGTATGCACTGACTTTCACGATCTCAATCATGCTTGTCCCAAAGACAACTTCCCAACGCCTTTCATCGACCAAATTATTGATGACTGTGTCGGCCATGAGGCTGTGTCCTTCATGGACGGGTTCTATGGCTACAATCAAATCCAGATTCATCCAACAGATTAGTATAAGACCACATTCACTACCCCATGGGGTAATTTTTCATATCGTGTCATGCCTTTTGGACTCAAGAATGTTGGTGCAACATTCTAATGGGCCATGACTTACATTTTTCATGATATTTCTCGCATCATCCTCTCTTTCTTGGACACCCTCACTGCTTGATCCAAGAAACACACTCAACATCTAGATGACTTACAGGTTGTCTTTCAACGATGTCGACAGTACACTATCTGCTTGAATCCCCTCAAGTGTGTCTTTTGTGTCACCGTTGGATGCCTCCTTGGGTTCATCATTTCCCAGCATGACATCATAGTGGACCCCCTCAAGGTCCAAGCTATCACAAAAATTCCACCACCTTATAATTTACACCAATTGCAGAGCCTACAAGGCAAAGACAACTTTTTGCGATGCTTTGTCCCAGATTACACCACTCGTGCGCACTGTTTCCTTCATTTATTGCATCATGATAACCCATTTCGATGGGATGAACATGCCCAAATTGCTTTTGATGATTGAAAAGTGGCGCTCTCCAATGCCCCTTTGATTAGTCCACCCGACTTTGATCACGACTACATCCTCTACTTGTCAGCCTCAACCGTCTCACTAGCAAGAGTTCTCATCCAACTAGGGGATGATGGTCATGAGCATTTTATCTACTACATTAATAAAACAATTTCAGGACCACCCCTGAAATACAATCATGAATAGAAACTCACCCTCGCAGTTGTCCTCGCATTCCAAAAACTGGATCATTATATCTTGCTTTGCACTACCAAAGTTGTGGCAGATTCCAACCCCATGCAGTACTTGCTTAGTCGATGACAAATTAATGGTAAGTTTTCCCGATGGATCATCATCCTTTAGGAGTACGACCTAGATTTTTCAACTCCCAAAATAAAGAAAGCACTCATTCTCACCGAAATCATCATGACATTTCCCTCAGATGCTACAAGTTTACCTGTCAATATAGATTTTCCTGACGAACACCTCTTCTACATCCCCTCGGATGACCCTTGGTATGGTGACCTTATCGTCTACCTTCAAACACAAAAGTTTTGGATCTCACCTATCTTGAGATGAACATTGGCGCATTCACCATCAAGCCCCTCGCTACCTCCTCATTGGCAACATTTTTTATCGACATGGGGTCGACACCATACTCTGTCGATGTTTGACCATCGATGAAGCTGACAGAGTCTTGAATTATTTCCACAGTGGAGCCTGCGGTGACCACCTCTCAGGGATGTCCACCTCCCATAAAAGCATTCGAGCAGGCTAATTCTGGCCCACTTTGTTTCATGACTGCATCCATGCTATGAAACGATGCGACAAATGCCATCTTTATGCAAACAAAGCATGACCACCACCCGCTCTTCTACACCCTTTCATCATTGTCGACCCCATTTGAAAATGGGGCATTGACTTCATGACTTGCAACCCTCCATCTAACAATGGACACAAATACATCATCGTGGCCATCGATTACTTTACCAAATGGGTTGAAGCTTTGCCTACCTTCAACAACACCGTTGACACTACAACGCATTTTTTCTTTAATCACATTATCTCCCTCTTTGGAGTCCCAATACAGTTAGTCTCTGGTCACAGGAAACACTTAGAGAATGAGATCTTCATTGAACTCTTCTCAAATTTAGTATTCTTCCACGAGTTCACCTCCCCATACTACCCTCATTCCAACAGACAGGTAGAGGTGGTCAACAAGGTCCTCAAAACCATGTTACAATGCACAATTAACAAACATAAGACCAATTGGCATCAAATTTTTTTTTCAGCACTATGGTCTTATCGCATGATAGTTAAAACTGCCACTAGTTTTACACCATTTCATCTTTTCCATATGGTCAAAGCCACTCTCCCCATCGAGTGCGAAATTCCCACATTGCACACTGCTATCGAGCTATTACCTGACACTGCTCCAATGGAGCAGTGCTTTCTGAACTTAGAGTCATTGGATGAAGAACATCGATCTTCATTACAGAACAATGAGGTAGCTAAAAAATGGTTGAAGGCCACCTTTGACCGCCATGTCAACCTTCGCTCATTTAACGAAGGAGACCTCATCCTTGCCTACGATATCGCTCATGATACTCTCGGCCATGGAAAATTCAAGTCATTATGGCATGGACCCTACATCATCCAACATTGCCTCACTAAAGGAAAATACATCCTGGCCTCTCCAGAAGCCCATCCTCTCAAATAACCCGTCAATGGGTTGTACTTAAAGAAATTTTACGCCTAAGCATAGTCATTCTACACTAGGATTTTTCTTTTTTGTACACATTTGTGGAGTTTTTAGTCTTCTTTTTTCCCTCCATGCCTAATGTCTGATCTATCATTTGTGTTATTCACAGATGTCTCCTCCATCGTCTTACCACATCGTTTATGCTGACGGAGCTAGCCGATGGACACAGAATCTCGCTTCGGCCGCTTGGGCCCTCTATACCCCCTCACATGAACTGCTCCACTCCAGTGGCATCTGTTTGGGCTCAAAAACCAACAACCAAGTGGAATACACAACCATTATTAGCCTCCTTGACAAGGCCAGCCATCGCCACATTCACCACCTTAGCATCTTATTAGATTCCCATCTTGTCGTCCTGCAACTCAACAATGTGTACCGTGTCCACGATCTTTTCCTCTTCCAAAAATACCTACAAGTTCGACTCTTATCCCGAAATTTTGATTCAATTACATTTACACATGTTCCATGACAATTCAATCAAATAGAAGATAACATGGCTAACTTAGTGTTAGATTGGCATTTATCACATCAAGACACCATTACACATACATAAATCATCAAAAGTCTGTCACAACATATAGATTCAACATCATAAAAATCATCACAAAACATCATCACATGTGAACATCACAGAGATCATAAACATATATATATATATATATATAACAATCACTATATAATTGATGTTTATAAAAAATGGTACAAAATATACATCGCTCGTAGGCAGGTGAGCCCCCTCATCCCTATAGGTACAAAATAGGTGTCACACTACCCTCTACAAAATGGGATCGCAGGCCTATATAAATACAAAAAATATATAACAATAGAACTCATGGTGCCTCTATAGCACCACCAACAAGTCCTCTATCTGGAGGAGGTTCCCCACCAGCTGGGAGTCCTCCAGGTCTGGGGGCAGTCACCTAGTCATAGCTTCCGCCGCTATAGCTTCTCTGTGGATTAGGGTCTACAACACCGTTGAAAGGCCCACACACTGCTCCAAGAATCCCTCATCCCAAACTCGATTCCACATGCCCTCCAACACTCCCCATAACACCACCTCCAACTGACAATGGAAATCCTCAAGCACCCCGCCGAACTCTCCCTGAGGCAAATTTGACGAACCTGCACTAGGGTCATCAAATCTACGTCTCCTACCATCTCTCACATCATCAACTAGCCTCACACCAGCATCATCCCTCCAATGTCTCTCTCCTACCTGCGACGGTCTCACAGGCCCCTGATGAGATGACGTTCTAACCAACTCCACCTCTCGACCTCGTGGCCCCACATCTACACACACAACAAATAAACGATAACATCAACATCCATCCATACATAAAACATATGCTATACTATCAAAATCACAAAAAATAAAACACATCAACATACCTCTATGGTCCCAATTCTCTCCAGGAGGTAAAAACATATCTGGGTCCTAGTAGTAGTACATCCCACCATACAGATACTGCAGTATAATCTGTGGAATCTAGCACCACACATGCGCCATATCAGCCGTAAAATAATGGCCACCCTCCCCACCTCTATGTCGTACCAAAGTAGATGCCCACCACATCAATCGGGGCTCTCGTGCATCAACCACTGGAAACAACACTCTAGGGTGCAACATGGGCACCCTCTCTAAGAACCATGCCACCAAGATCGACCCAAAGGAAAAATCACTCGAGTTAGAGGCCCGACACCGATTGAGCTACCCCATCATCTTGGTGTGCAACATAAACCCCAAGAAAAATGCTCTCCACCCAATGCTCTCTGCATCATCCTCATCTGACCACCACTGATCCATTGAGTAGCTAAGGGTCTGTAGATCCTCACAATCATTGTTGCGATGCAATGATGCATGAGTGCATCCATCGCCCCAATCCACACGATTGAACCTGACATAAATTCCAGCCCGGAATAGTACGTCTTCACTAAGTCTACCAAGTGTGCCTCCCTTGGAAACTTGGGATCAATAGGTAGGGCCCTCCCCCAAAAAGGGAGCCTAGTCAAGAAATAGACATCCTCCATCATAGAGAATGTCAGATGCTCCCCCCACACAATGAAGCATTGCAGCTTAGTGCTCCACATGGAAATAAAAAACTGCAACAAGTACTCATGTGCCCATAGAAGTGGGAAGTCAAAGAAGTTTAGCAACCCATAGGCTTCCAAAGGTTCTCTAACACCTGGCTCATCCCTCACTGCCTCTCTAAGGTGTGCCCAACACCTCTCCCTCCAGTGTAATGGAATCCTAAATTGATCACCTGCATTCACACAAACAACACTTGATCAACCATTACAAGTCATAAAACAAAAAACTTCAAAAAAAAGACAAGTTTTTTCAAAACCCCCCGTCTTTGCCTCATGTGCGTGGTTGTCACCCCTCATAGGTGTGCACATATGCGCTCCTATTCTTCGCACAAAAATGCATCAACGTGCAGTTTTCAAAGAAACAGACGCGCATCAATGCACATCTGTAACACCCACAGGCGCACATTCATGCACACCTGTTCGTTACACATCTGTCAGAGAAACAGTTGTGCACAGTGCGCAACTATACTTCGAAGAGGTAGACATCCAATGCGCACCTGTTTTACTCACTCGCATGCCCCCATGTGCAACTTTCCTCTCTACATCTGTGCACCCCAGTGTGGGTATCCCTCGATCGCCCGCGCACTAGGGGGGTACCCTCACAAAATCCCACAGTACGACCATCCGTATGAACCTGCCCAGAAAATAAACCCTAACTACTATGTAGGAGGATGAGACCACTAACTTGGCCCTCGCAAATCCTTGATCGGCTGGCTCAAACTCCTAGAATCTCCAAATCTCCTCTAAAAACCTCTCGTCAGCTCACTATGGCAACAGGTACAAATGAGGTGGCATTGTGGGCCCAACAACTATATATAGTTCCTTTTTTCAAACTTCCATGCTCAATTACAGGAGCTCAGAACATTCATTTTTCGATCTGTCTTCAACCACAGGCTCAGGATCCTGCCACCTACACAGTCACATCCCCTAGGTCACCATCCATCCTTGGCCTTGGGGGAGAATTTTTCTCCCATCATGCCCAGGTACTCATACACATGTTCAAAATTATCAAATAGTTGTTATATGCTCTTTATCTTTAGATATTGTTCACGTCAGGTATTTGGTTTTAATATGTGCAGGTACTTGGTCATAACACACCACTGCAGCCCCTTCAGGTATATAATCAACACTGGCATGTAATCATTCTCTTTGAGTATCAATTGCATCTCCTAGTCACACCCTCCGACATTTTCTTGTAGGATCCCCCCATCTAGCTTTGTAGTACTATCACCTCCGCTTCATTTTAAGTACTGTCACCCGGTAGCACTCTCCCCTACATGAGTTGTCCCATTCATATTCCCCTTTTGGCACTTTGGCACTCATGTTTCTTTCACCCCCTAGGGATGGGAGTCCCAATAGTCCTAAACATGTTCAAGAATCAACCACATACTCCTTCTCCTCAATTATGCTAGCTTTCCCAATGGACTCCCAGGATATCTCCTCGCGGTTCTCGTTTGACTGCACCTTCATAGTATCATTGACCCTCCATTTCATCCACAGTCAGTTTGCCCATCTGTAGATTTCCCTCCATTCATTTAACTCATACAGAAACCCACCTATGGGCCCCCCACCCTCCACCAGTTCTCCACGCAACTTGCACCCTCACAGGCCAAACCATATTACACTGGGGCACCCATATCTGTATCTGCACATTATCCCAAATTATTTTGTATTCATTTGGTAATTGTACAAAGCCTTTGTTTCCAACATTTACATAGCTTTTTGTTCTCGCCTTTAGTGACCTTATTTTCTGGAAAAGCAACCCATGTTTCCCTTGGTTGGGGCATTCCTTACCTTCTTGACATCGTCCATAAAAACCTTGAGTATCCCACAATCCATAGACCTCTTATCTTTGATTTTTTTCCACTTTGTCACGCCTATAGCACAATTTAACCCGCGTCTAGTCGTCCCCTTGACACTTGATCCAGTTTCACGGTTGCTGCCAATAATACTTCACATATATCCCCAACCAAGGGAAGTCTTGAGTCTCACTGCATCTTGATTTCTTCCATGTACCTCATCGGTTCCTGATCTCATCCAGTGGATTTCATGAATCCCTTTGCTTCTTGGAGTTGTGTCTCCTTTTCTGTCGACATCAACACAATTTCCATAAGGGTGACAATATCTTGACTCTCATTACCTTTACAATGAGGAGTCTCGGATGGCACAGAGAGAACCACCATTGTTCTCTGTTGTCATTGACCCCCATAACATTCAACATCAACACAATCTCATGTCACAGTGGGTCTTACTTTGTGAATATTGTAGTTGTTTTATACTAACCGATGACCTCTAAAAATTTTCGGGCCATCAATGCCTATGAGTCATCGACACTTCTTACAGGTGTCATCGCCTCTTTTTAGAGTCTCTTCACAATTAGAATTGTCATATGAACTTATCAAACCACCCCGGAGGGTGTTGTATTTATCTACATCAGCATACAACTTCAGTTACCGACTTACACATTTGAGTTACATGATACGAGCATGGGACATGCTCGCCTCATTTGTATATAGTTTTATTTTTCCACACCTAGAGGAAGGTTCGGTCCCACATTTTCCCCTGTCCTTCCAACAGATCACTCTTGTAGTTCCTCTCCATGCTCTTTCTTACAAAGGTACTCTCAGTAGAAGAAACATTGATGTATTTTGGCTATACATATTCCTAACCTCACACATAAGGGGGCATCTGTTATCACTGAAATTTCGTTCGTAAATGGTTATAGGAATCCAACATCTCCAAATGCCTATTAGTTCATTCATAGCCCCAAAAATACATGTCCAAAGGGCACAAAAACTATACAACTGGTTATAAAATTGACATGCGCTCAAAATCCAAAGGAAGCGCGTGCACATGCTCAAGTCAAAAATGCAAGAAAAGATCACATGCGCCCAATGCGTGACTGTGTACGCAAAAATCTGTGCACACCTAAGAACAACGCATTTATGGTTCTTGTTGGCCCCTCACCCACTTCTGTTTCATCTCCCAAGTCAATTTGACCCTCAAATCCAAGCTGAATCTGAGTGGGGGGTTGGTCAAAGACCTAAGGGTGCCCTAAAGAGCCCCGTGTTCACACTAAATATCAGTTGGATAATGCCTCAAATATTTGATATAAAAAGAGGCCATAAGATTTGATATAATGCCTTATGCATTGTAGTTTTGTTTCTTTAGTTGTTATTAGCTTAGTTGTTTGTTTATTTCATGTGATTGAGTCATTTGACTCATACACTAGCTTCTGTCCTGTTCAGTTGACCCTAATGGACTTGCAAGTGTCCCTCTTTTTCTGATCTAAGTGGTGAAAAGGATACAACAAGGTGAGTGGAATAGCTTATTGGAATGTTGCTAGAATGCTCCAAGAAGAAAGAGGATTCTTGGAGGATTGAGGGAGAATAAAAATACTATGAGATTTTTGAATTATTAGTGCACCCATGGCCTCCATTTATAGCATGTATTTGAGGAAATATCTAACTGGTTCTTAGTGTGAATAAGGGGCCCTTTAGGGCACCCTTTGGTCTTTGACCAAACCCCCATTCAGATTCAACTCAGATTTGAGGTTCAAATCAAGTTTGGAGCTGGTCCATAAATGGTTGAGGGGTCGACAAGAACCATAAATGCATTGTTCACAGGAGTGCACGGATTTTCTCATACACAGTCGTGCATGTGGCACATTGTGCACTCTATGGGATTCTTTGGCCCGTGCATTGTGCGCATGCTTCCTTTAGTGGTTCATCGCATGTCAATTTTTGTCCTGTTGTATAGTTTTTTCCTCTTGGAAATGCATTTTTGGTGCTGCGGGTGAACTAATAGGTGTTTGGCAGTGTTGTATTTCTATAACCATTTGCATGAAATGTTGCAGATGAAATTTTGGTGATAAAAGATGCCCCCTTATGCGTGAGTTTAGGAGTATATTTATAGCCAAAATACATCAATGTTTTTTCTACTGAGATTACCATTGTAATGAAGAGTGTTGATAAGAAATGCAAGAGTGATCCTGTTGGAGGGAGAGGGGAAACCGTGAGACCCAAATCTGTATCTAGGGAGAGAAAATAAAATATGTATACAAATGAGGCGGGCATGCCCCATGCTCGTGTCATGTAACCCAAAAATGTAAGACAGTAATTGAGGTTGTATGCTGATGTAGATAACTACAGCACCCTCCAGGGTGGTTTGATAAAGGAAGATGAAAATTCTAATGATGAACATACTTTGAAGAGAGGCAAGGATGCCTGTAAGATGTGTCGATGACTTGTAGGCATGGATGGCCTAATAAATTCATAGGTCATTGGCTAGTGTAAAAAAACTGGAATAGTCGCATAGTAAGACCCACCATAACATGAGATTGGGTTGAAGTCAAATGTTATGGGGATCAACGTCATCAGAGAGAAATTATGGTTCTCTCTGTTTCATTTGAGGCTCCTCATTGTAAAGGTAATGAGATTCAAGATATTGTCGCCCTTCTGGGAACTATGATGATGTCGATAGAAAGGGAGACACGACTCTAAGAAGCAAAGGGCTTCATGAAATTCACTAGATAAGATCAGGAATTGATAGGAAACAGGAACGACGTCAAGATGTGGGGAGACTCAAGACTGCCCTTGGTTGGGGGTATGTGTGAAGGATGAATGGAAACAACCGTGAAACTGTATCTATCATGAGGGGGATGACTAGACATGGGGTTTAATTATTCCAGAGGTGTGACAAAGTGGACAAATGTAGAGATTAGGGGTACATGGACTGTGGGATACTTGGGGTTTATGGACGATGTCAACATGAGTAGAGGATAGTGGATGCCCCAACCAAGGGAGACATGGTTTTCTTTTTTGGAAAAAGAAGGTTGTCAAGAGTGATAAAAAAAATCTAAGCAAATTTTGGAAACAAAGGATTTTTACAATTACCAAGTAAATAAAGAATAATTTGGGATGAGTGTATAGATACAGAAATGAGTGCCCCAGTATAAGATGGCTTGGCCTGTGAGGGCGCAATTTGTGTGGAGAACTGGTGGAGGGTGGGAGGGCCCATTAGTGGGTTTTTGTATGAGGTAGATGAATGGAAGGCAATCTGTAGATGGGAAAACCGATGGTGGGTGAAATGGAGGGTGAATGATATTGCCGAGGTGCAGTCAAAATAGAACCGTGATGAGATAACTTGGGATTCCATTGGGAAAGCTAGAAAAATGATGAGGAGTATGTGGATGATTCTTGGAAATGCATAAGACTATCGGGACTCCCATCCCTAGGGGGTGAAATTAGCATGAGTGTCAAAGTTCCAAGGGGGACTATGACTGGGACAACTCATGTGGGGGAGAGTGCTACCGGGAAACACTACCAAAATGCAATGGAGGTGATGGTACTGCAGAGTCAGATATAGGGACCCTAAAGACAAATGTCAGAGGGTGTGACCGGGGATGAAATTGAGATTCATAGGGAATTATTACATGTCAATGTCAATCATATACCTGAAGGGGCCGTGCTAGTGTGTGATGACCAAGTACCTACACATATTAAAGCTGGATACCCGACGTTAACAATATCTAAAGATAAAGAACATATAATAATTATTTGATAATTTTGAATATGATCATGCGTACTTGAACGTGAAGTGAAAAAAATGCTCCCCTAGGGCCGAGTGTAGATGGTGACTAAGGGAATGTGATTGTTTAGGTGGCGGGACCCTGATCCCATGGCTAAAGATAGATCGGAAAACAAAGACTCTTAGCTCCTGTAATTGAGCGTGGAAGTTTTTGAAAAAGGGACTATATATGGCTGTGGGGCCCACAATGTCACCTCATTTGTACCTACTTCTATAGTGAATTGACGAGAGTATTTGGAAGATTTTATGAGATTACGGGATTTTGAGCCGAGCGATCTAGGATTTGTGAGAGTCTGGTTAGTGGTCTCATCCTTCTGCACAGTAGCTAGTTTCTATTTTTTGGGTAGGGGTCGTATGAATGGTCGTACTAGGGTATTTTTTAGGGGTGGGCCCACTAATGCGTGGGAGAGGGAAATATAACCATGCTGAGATGTGCGGGTATAATTCCCTCTCCCACGCATGATGTGTGGCTATGCTGAATAAAACCTTTCATGGGGGTGCATGGGTAGGGAAAACAGGTGCGTATGCGATGTGCACTTATTCGAATTACAATTGCACACTGTGCACATCTGTTTCTCAAACAGTTGCGCATTAGTGCACAACTGTGTAGAGAACAAGTGCGCATGAGTGTGAAATTGTGGGTGTGACAACTGCGCATTGATGTGCATATGTTTCTCCTACATATGTGCATTGATGTGCAACTATGCGAAGAACAGGTGCGCATATGTGTGCATCTGTGGGGGTGACAACCGTGCACTTGAGGCGAAGTTAAGGGGTTTTTTGAAAACTTGAATGTGTTGGTGTTTTTTATAAATGATGCTTGTTGACAAAGGGTTTCTGTGTGAATGCAAGTGATCAGTTCACTATGGCAGTCCACTGGAGGGAGCGAGACTGGGAGCATCTCCGAGAGGCGGTGAGAGAGGATCTGAGCGTTCAAATACTTTTCACAGTCTATGAGATGCTCAAGTTCTTCTACTTCCCATTGATACGGTCGCAGGAGTACCTACTCCAGTACTTGATATCGATGTGGAGAATTGAACTACAATGCTTCATGGTGAGGTTACAACAATTGACATTCTTAGTTGTTGAGGATGTTTATTTTCTAAAAGGGCTCCCCTTTCAAGGAATGGCCCTGCCTGTTGACCCCCAACTACCAGGTGATGCACAGTTGATAGACCTGGCACAGGACTCATTTTCGGGGCCGAACCCAATTTCGGTTTTGGTTGTTCGAATTGAAGCGATGGATGCGCTCTGGCATCAATGAATCGTGGCTATGATTGTGAGGATCTACAGATCCTTAGCTACTCAGTGGATCAATGGTGGTCAAATAACGATTATGTAAAGGGTCCTTGATGGGGATTTTTTCGCCTGGGGCTTGATGTTGCATGCCAAGATGAAGGGGTAGATTCACTGGTGTCAGACCAACAACTCTGGTGAGTTTTCCTTTGGATATATCAGTATACAAAATAACTGGATAACCTGTTATATAGTGGCACAATTTATTAATAACATGTATAACAACTAAAAATTCTTTTTCTGTTACTGTGTAATTTAATTCAGCGGGAGTAAGATTTTTTTTAATAAAATAAATAACATAAAGTTTCTTGTCTTCTTCTTGTTCGAGGACAACACCTATGGTGATATCTGATGCATCTGTGGAGATGTGGAATGGTATGTTCCAATTTGGCCCTCTCAACACCGGTGTTGTTGAAGCCATCCTTTTGAGTTCTGCAAATGCAACATCACATTTATCAAACCACTAAAACTCCACATTACCAGTTAAAGCATGTAAAGGTGTAGCTGTTCTTGAGAAATTTTCTATGAATCTATGATAATATCTTGCACATCCAAGGAAACTACGTACCTCATTTTGTGTACGAGGTGTAGGTAGATTAAGTATTACCTCTATTTTTTTGGGGTCTACCTTGATTCCATCTACAGAAACATAGTGTCCAAGTACCACACCTTTGGTCATCATCATATGAAATTTCTCATGACTCAAACATAGCCTGGTAGCAATGCATCGTTCCAATACCTTCTTTGTATTACTTAGATCTTGATCAAAAGCAGTGTCATAAGGGGTGAAATCGTCCATGTAAACTTCAAGTCCTTCATTAATCAAATCAGAAAATATGCTCATAATGGCTCTCTAGAATGCAGTTGGAACATTACATATTCCAAAGGGAAATACTCTATATGCGAAGGTACCCTAGGGACATGTAAATGTAGTTTTATCCTGGTCTTCCAGAGCAATCTGGATTTGATTATAACCACTAAAGCCATCTAAGAAGGAAAAAAATTGCTTCCCTACTAAAGTGTCAAGGACCTAATCAATTAAAGGTAAGGAAAAGTGGTCCTTCTGGGTAGCCTTATTGATTTCTCTATAGTCTACACATATTTTCCATTTCCCATTCTTGTTGGCGATGATTACTAGTGGAGAAACCCACCGACTGTCTAAAATAGGATATATAAAATCTACATCCAACAGTTTCTGTAACTCTTATTTAACAACATCCCTGACATGAGGGTTCAATCTTAGTTTGGGTTGTCGGATGGGTTGGGCATCTTTCTAAATATAGATATGATGTGTACAAAGTTGGGGATCAATGCCCTTCATGTCAGGGTAATCCCAAGCAAAAGCCTGCTGATATTTAGAAAGGATCTGAATCAATTTTTGTTGTTGTTTCTCATTCAAATTAGCATTAATATTCAGAAACCTCCTTGGTGCAATTTCAA
>JASDQU011246036.1:11417-21776 GCA_032191745.1 Picea mariana | reverse complement strand
GTTTGGTGTTTCTCGATGTTCAAAGACATAAAACCTTCACCCTTTGCACTCGCGATTGCCGAAAAGTCGACACGACCAGATCTCGTGCCATGTGCCCTTTGGGATGAATGGTTGTCATCCATTTCTGAACATGCTATGGGTGCTATCCATTGCGCTAACCTTAGCACATCTTTGCTAATCGTGATTTCTCGCTCGCCGCTGATTTGATTCTTTGAATACATCCAGAACGTTGAAATCAGAGTGCTCGCTCGCTTGACCTGGGCCTGAAATGGATTTATTCTGTGTGTTGCGCTCAGGAGTTTCTCGTGCAACCTACAGACCCGGATATCCCTATGCCGAAGACAAGTAATGTTGCTAACATTAGGCTCCACGGGGGATAGAGTCGTCCCTGTGATTCTCTAAGGACTCATTTTGCAGCTCTAGTGCCTTGTTGTTGGGCTATGGAGTCATTATTAAGACGAAAAATAAAAAATGAAAATGAACAAAGAAATAGAAAGATAATATTTACAAACAAAGGAGCCATCTGAGACTCAAACAAAACATTTCTTCAGAAAATGCCCATTCACTGGGCTGCTGAAAACTTCTTCACCTTCCAAACCTCGCAATTTGTATGTGTTATTTGAGAAAGTATCAGAGATTTTGAAAGGCCCGATCCACAGGGCTTCAAATTTGTTGTGTTTGCCCTTATCTTGCTTAGGAGCATCCCATTTCATCACCAGGTCTCCTATTTGGAACCGCTCTTTCTTGGCCTTCTTATCGAAAACCTACTTGATCTTTTGTTGATGGTCCTGAATTATGTCCACTGTCTGCTCCCTAGCCTGCTAGACCTCCACTAGCTGATGAATCCTTCTGATCATGTCATCAGGCTCCTCCTGATGGTCCTGGAGGAATTTTTCTATAGGAATGGCTAACTGAGAGGGGAAAACAGCCTCCGCACCATAGACTAATTGGAAAGGAGAGACGCCGATAGATCTCTTTGTGGTCACTCGGTCGGCCCATAGAGAATTTTAATCTGGAATTCCAGGCCTTCTTGTTGTCTTCCAATAATATTTTGATGATCCTTATCAGGCTTTTGTTGGAGGATTCTGCTAAACCGTTGCCCTGTGGGTAATATGGGGTGGAGTGTATTAGCTTGATTCTGAACTGCTCACAGAACTTGGCCAACAGCTCGGACCCGAAAGTGGCTACGTTATCAGTGACAATTTTACTCAGGCAACCGAATCTCATGATGAGGTCCTCCAGGAATCCAATGATTACAATGTGGGAAGCACTCTTGGTAGAGATAGCTTCAACCCACTTGATAAAGAAATCTGTAGTAGTTAGGATCCACCTGTGCCACCCACTGGAAGCAGGGTGAATTTCTCCAATGAAATCTAGGCCCCACTGCTGGAAAGGTCTTGAAACCACCATCGGATTTAACGACAGAGACTTGAGCTGCTGCTTTCCTGCAAATTTTTGACATTTGATGCAGGCTCTGACCCTTTTGCAGACGTCAGTGAACACAGAGGGCCAGTAGTACCCAGCCCTGAGGATTTTGTGGGCTGTGGCTTTCTAGAAATGGTGCCCCCCACAAAGGCCGCTATGAAATTCAGCCATGATCATTTCAGCCTCTTGCGGACTCATGCATTTTAAAAGCACCCCCAGGGAGTCTTTCTAGTATAAAATTTGATCAATTAGGAAGTATGTGACTGCCTTGAGCTTCAAAGCTCTTGATTTGTTTCTTTGCAGGCCGTCTGGAGGCCGCAGCTCTTGCAGAAAGTATATGACATCCTTATACCAAGAACACTGAGCTAATGGGGGCTCTGTTCGAGGGTCCATTTCAGACAATCGACTTTGTGGAATTCCTGAGCATTTGTTTATGAAACTTATCCCCAAAGCTTGGTATTTTTCTTCAGCCAACAGCTTGGCTAAACCTTGACCTTTGATCAACTTGGTGGGCCTTATTTCCAGGTCGAATTCCAAAATTTTGGCTATCTATTTACTCCTTCTCCCGTCTATGTCAGGCTGAATAAGAATGTCTTTAACAGCAGCCGAGGGGACATAGGCGATGATTTTTGACTGCAAAACGTAGGTTCTAAAATCTTTGAGAGCTTTTACTAGAGCATAGGCCTGCTTCTCCATAGTGTCATACCTGACTTCGACATCCCTCAATGCTCGACTGAAATAAGCAATAGGATGCTCTATCCCAATGTCGTTTGTCTGTAATAGAACATCAACCACTGTGTTAGGTGAGGCAAAGGAGAAAACAAGGAAATTCTTCGAGTAGTCGGGACTGATGAGCATAGGAGCTTTAGTCAGGGCCTTCTTGATTTTCTCAAAGGAATGTCATGATTGAGGGGTCCACTTTACTTCATTTCCTTTCTTCAACATGGCTGTTATAAGCTTTACCTCCTCAGCAAAGTTAGGCACGAACCTTCTCAGAAAATTAATTTTACCGAGGAAAGATTGGACCTCCTTCTTGGACCTCGGGATTGATAAGGCTTGTATCGCCTCAACTCTCCTGGGGTCAATTCTGACTCCTTCAACTGATACTATGTGGCCTAGTAACTTTCCCTCCTGTATGGTGAATAGAGATTTCTTGGGGTTTAATGAAATGCCAAACTTTCTGCATTTCAAGAAAACCTTCCTGAGATGGCGACGGTGTTCCTTATCAGATTTTGAAAACACTATGATGTCGTCCAGATAAATGACCACAAATTTATCCTTTTCCCTGATGAAATCTATGTCCATAGCACGCTGGAATGTTTCCCCTGCATTCATTAATCCAAATGGCATCTTAGCATACATGAATGTGCCCCATGGAGTGGTGAATGTTGTCTTTTCCCTGTCCTCAGGAAGAACAGAGAATTGATTGTAGCCAGAGAAACCATCAATCATGGACATCCTGGAAGCTCATGTTACCCTCTACAGTATATGTTCCATCTTTGGCAAGGGGTAGTTATCCTTTCGTGAGATTTTGTTCAGGTTTCTGAAGTCTACACAGAGCCATATCTCTCCATTCTTTTTCCTTACCAGCACCAGGTTGGCCACCCACTCTGAATATCTTAGTGGTACAATGATCTGAGCTTGAAGCAACTTCTTCACTTCCCTCTTCATGATAGGCAACAACATAGGATTGATCTGTCTCAGCTTCTGCCTAAATGGATTTGCCTCCTCCTTTAATGGGATTTTATGCTAGATGACAGAGGTGTCATAGGTTTTGAGGTCTTCGTAGGTCCAAGGAAACACATCAGCAAATTCCCTCAAAAGTCCAATATATTCGGACCTCTGCTCCTTTGTTAGACTTCTTGACAATTTGACAAACTTGGGCTCACTCTTGGTCCCAATGTTGCACTGAGTAGTACCAGTGTCATCCTCCGAGGTCTCTCCTTTTAATGACACATCATTTCTATCAAAAATCCTTTTCAAAGGAACTAGTCCTCTTGGGATATGATTGTTGGGTAGCTGCACAATGTTACGCTTTGCAATCTTATTTAGAAAATTACCCCCACCAAGATTTTCTTCAGAGACAGAGTCTTGTTCGATGTGCATCTCTGAAAATTCTTCGACAGTCTCCAAGAACTTTTTGATCTCAAGATCATCCTCGAATACATTCCAATGTTTGACATTGTCAGGTATGGAGGGCCTGTATTTCACCTCCACATCATATCTGAATTCAGGCGGCAAGGGTACTTTGAAATTACTTGCTGATGTAGCCAAGGAATCTTCCATTGTGTTCTCCTCTCTTGGGATGAAATAAATGTTGAATGCTGAGAAGAAACTGTCAACTAGGTCCCACACCTCATTTCTGTAGCTTCTGAGTCGAGGATGCATCACCGAACACTGCTACCTCCTGAATTCCCATTTCCCTCGCAGCTCTTAATCCCAGAACAAGAGCTTCATACTCTACCACATTGTTGGTAGCTTCAAATTCTAATTTGTATGACAAAGATATGGTTTCCTGAGCAGGTGATACAAAGACCACCCAAGCTCCAGTACCTTCCCTGGAAGAGGCTCCATCAAAGAACATTCTCTAGACAGGGGTGATGGAGGGAGTAAATTTAGGGGAAATGGTGGGCTTCTTTTTGAGTTTAAGAGGAGGTTCAGAAGCATGGGTGAGTTGAAGCACACTGGAACCTAAATCAGTGTCCAAGGCAAAAATGGGATGGTTGGTAGGGTTGGCCTCATCGTTGATTATATAAGCTAGTTGGGCTTCCCTGTATAATATTCTATGATCTCCTCCAAACACTGGGATAGTAGCGTATGTGAGGTCCATCTGCAAATTTCACCCTAGTATTTTTATCCAATATCTCGATAATAGCATACCGAACTTGGGGGGGACATCGGCCACTACAATATCCATGACCACACTTTTCATGGGCAACAGAAACAAGGTCACAACCAAGTCTTTGATAACTCCTAGACACTGAACCTTTCTAGAGTCAAAGGAATGTAGGTCATGATAATCTTAGGTGACTTCTAGTGCTAACTCTTCCATGACAGTTTTGGGCATGAGGTTGTGAGAAGCCCCCGAATCCATCAAGAAATTGTGCAATACCTTGTCATGTATGTTCAAGGAAGTGTAGAAGGGAGGGGATGAGTCATTCCTATCTTCTACCATAGGGCCTAGAATAACTGCAGGCTTTTCATCTTGTAAATTGATGGAGTCTATGGGAAGGCATGAGACCTCGGACTGTAAAATCTCAAAGAAGCGTTTCTTGAACCCTTCATGTTTAATCAATTCTGTCAGGGGCACAGGGATTTTGATTTTTTGAATTTCATGCTCGAAACTAAAAGAGGATGAGAGCTTTGGGATTTCTCTTATTTCGGGAGCATGACTCTGGATAATGGGAGAGAGGGGTTGGGTATTCTTACCTCTGTGAATATCTACTGCTTCATTAGTAGGCTTCTCTGTTCTAGTGGACCGTTCAGGAACGTCAGGTGCTATAGTCTTTTTCTTGGACCGCAGATCATACCTTCCTTGGCCGCCACTAGTCTTGTCTCCCTTACTCAGTTCATTTAGCTGACTGTTCATGAGAGACTCCTTGTATGCTGATTGAGTGAGATGAGGAAAAGGAGGAGTGTCCCTGAAGCAATGGATTTTAGGATCTAGCTCCTCTGCTTCCTCTTCTTCCCCCTCAGCCAAAAAATTGTTTTGGAAAGGGGCCTGAATCTTCTGGTCTTCTCTGTCTCTTCCCCTCTCCCTTTGCACAGTCGATAAAGCAATATTGTTGGGCCTTCTGAAACCTCCTCCTTTTTCGGTGTTTGTGGGGACCTTGTATTCTTTCCTCCCTTCCACTTTCATTCTCTCCATTTCTGCAGATAGAGACTTCACCATCCTGGTCAGTTCATCCACTTGAGGGTGGGGGACCAATGGGCCAGAAGTTGAGGCTTCCGACCTTCACTTTCTTCTGTCTGCGTCGGCCTTGCTTCTCAGTCTATCAACTACTAATACATTGGATTCCACTTCTATGGCCACGTCTTGCATTTGAGCTAAGGAGGTGGTTCTTCTTTCTCTCAGTAATAGAAAAAAATCGGAGCCAAACACACTAGCATAAGAGATCTTGGCTGAGGCTTTTGAAGGCTTTATCTCGGCAGGGATTTTATTATACATCTTATTAAATCTTTTGGAGAAGTCAGAGACAGACTCTCCTTCCATCTTCTTCAGAGACCCGAACTCTGTCATGTAGTACATGAAATCTTTCCTATCGCCCCACTGCCTCAGGAAAGCATCATCCAAGGCTTTGATCCTAGCAATAGATCTGGGGGCCAATCCTCTGAACCATTCCCTCACCTCACCATCCAGGCTCTGGACAAAGACTCTCATCCAGACATATTCATTTTCAATGTTGAGATTGTCTGCATAACTGTAGAAATCATCCAGGTGCTCTTCCGCAGTTATGTCTCCTTCTCCAGTGAACTTGGGCATGTATTTCAAGTAATCTCTAGCAGGGAGAGAATTCATAGGGTGGGGTAGGATTAAGGGGGCATATCTGGTAGTGACTATGAAATCCATCCTATTCAGAGGGGGATTAGCACCAGCCATAGGAATATTAGGTGGAGGAGAACTGGGAGGAGAAGGAGTTTTCGAAGGGGCTATTGGGAATGAGTCCCAAAGCAGAGTGGGAAACAAGAGGGGATTTAAGGAGAAAGCTAGCGAGCTCAAGTTAGCAGGTGTTTTTCTTTTTGTAGAAGTGGAGAAATCTTCTGTGGTCCTGGGTCTACGCCAGGGTACAGTTTCAGAGGAGAGGGGAGTGACAAGGATTTCTCTGTCCAATCCCAGATCAGGAGGGGAAAACTCAGCAGGAACACTCCCAAAATTTAGGAAGCGGGACACCTCGGAAGGAGGACGGTCAAGAATCTGAGGAGGAGAAAATGGAGTTCTTACGAAAAGAGATGGAGAATTACCTGGTTCGGCGATGGAAGATTCTTCTTCAATGGCCTTTCCTTTTCTGAGAACCACCTCTGGATCAGATTCGGGTGTAGCTAGAGGTAGTTGTGGATGAGACCGCATGTGTCTACCTCTGAAAGCCACAATTAACTCGGCAGGTTCTCCCCAGTGGAGTCGTCGCAATAGAGTCACCAGGTGCACTGTAGCAATCTTCAAGGGCTTTGATACCTGATGCACCTTCAGAATCAGAGACTCAATGTCATTCAATCCCGGGGAAAATTTTCAACTTCGTCCTCGGCAACGGCGCCAGAAATGTTAGCGTCAGAAGTCACTCCTGGATTGCTTGCAAGAGCAGAGCCCAACGCCCATCAGTTTTATGTCACGATTTGATTAATGGGGTGATCAGATCGGTAAAGGCTCAAGAAAATATAGCTTTAAATCGGTAAACTGGGCCTGATATGTAGAAAGCAAGGGAGGTCTTGATCCAACTTCTGTCAGTAAATGCTTAAAGGGTGGAAGAAGGAAGATTTGTGAGAAGGGTGAGCAAGACTACCTCAGGCAGCAGGCCTTCGAAAGCTTGAGGACGAAAAAATCGGAAGCCAAGATCCTCTTGGTCCAGAGCTTCAAGGAGTTGAGGGGTGACTCGACTGAATCCTTCAATTCCAAGTCATTTCAACGCTGAGAACATCACAAGAACCGATTAGAAACAATGTGACTATTACAGTGATCCAACCTACATCATCCTATAACAGTCACAACTCGACTGGATCCTCCAATTTTGAGTTGTTCTAACATAGTAAACAAAGAGATGGAATGGAAGCTGACATCCATAAAGTAAGAAATCTCAAATGCCTTCTATATTAACCAGAGTGACCAGCGCTTCATCAAAACCTTACAATCGGGAGCTTTGCTCAACAATCGATACTTTACAAAAACTAGAACTGAGTCTATATACTCATGAAAATTCACCTCACAGAGGCATGTCCAGTCACCCAAAGCTTGGTGTCCCTTCAGTCAAACTCGTACTGATATTTTTCTTTAAGTGCTATCTTAATTACGCATGGCTCCTGCAAGGAGGGTAGCTGAGCCATTAAGTTCTTGGGCTAACATGCGCAGGCTTCTCTGTTGAGTCGAGGACTTCGACATGGTTTCTTTGAGAAAATCGATACATAGGACCTCTTCAGGCAGACGGCTTACCAGACCCTCCATCCCCTCACTTAATGAATGAAAGGAGGTTTCAACCACCCGCTCTTGCCGTCATTTACTCCAAGCGAGAAACAGTATGAATATCGGATCTGATGGCGCCCGGAGATCGTGACGATCCTCTCTGTAACTAAACTCGGCGCCTTGGCCTTCTTTACACAACTCCTTTCTTCCTCCAAGTGACCACGGACTGTGACCACGTGCCTATTCCCAAGGTGCTTTCGGCGTTCATGAATATGAAGGGGCTGATCCTTGCCGATCGAAATCGCGATGAGCGATATGCCGAGATGGATTAATCTGGCACCACGCGTCCCTCTAGATCTGACGACTCTTAACGCTGCCGATGATACCGTGGGCCCGGGTCTGGGACTCTCCTGACACCTCGCGCATCGGAATATAATGGAGCTGCTCTTTGCATCTTGGAATCGCGATGGGTGAAACGTCGAGATGGCTCAATTTGCTGCCAGGTGTTCCCTTTAGATGGACGGCTGAAAATGCTTCGTGATGTCGTGGGCCCCAGTTTCGGCGCTTTCGGCGCTGTCAGGGTTCAGGGTTTCGCGATGTTCAAAGACATAAAACCTTCACCCTTTGCACTCACGACTGCCGAAAATTCGACGCGACTAGATCTTGTGCCACGTGCCCTTTGGGATGAACAACTGTCATCCATTTCTGAACATGCTATGGGCGCTATCCATTGCGCTAACCTTAGCGCAACTTTGCTAATCGTGATTTCCCGCCCACCGCTAATCTGATTCTTTGGATACATCCTGAACGTTGAAATTGGAGCGCTCGCTCGCTTGACCTGGGCCCAAAACGTATTTATTCTGTGTGCTGCGCTCGGGCGTTTCTCGTGCAACTTGCAGCCCAGATATCCCTATGCCGAAAACAAGTAATGTTGCTAACATCTTCAATCCACCACCTTCATTGGATCTTTCTACCATTCATGTTTTCCCTTTACCCCAACCTACACTCTATATATACCACCTCCCCTATTCACTCATTGGATAAATTCTCCATGCCCCACTCTTTCCCACCGCTGCTTATGACTTCCTCCATCGTTCACTTGGAAATTCCCCCCATTCACCCCTCCTCATCCAATTTTCTTAGTTTTTTTTTTAGCTTCATGTTCATGGAGTGTCTTAGAATATTTTTAATACTTTGTCCCTCCCAATGCGGTCAGGAATCCCGAGAACCCACAATTCAATTTTCATGCAAATTGCCAATTTGTCATCAGCTACTCGACAGAGGTCCCACTCCCTTCTTTCCTAGCAAGACACATCTTAGGTCCACACAGTTCCTTGAATTGTGATTCTTACTTGAGGCAGTTCACCATCTCTCTAATACTAAATTTGGTTGGACTATCACCATGGATAATCACCTTTGTTGACGAAGATAGCCCGAAGATACGATCTCTATGTTCCACCAAGCGAGGAGGACCATGTCTTCTATATTGTCTAAGTTGTCTTACCAAAACAAAAATACAAGCAGAGGATGATGCTCTCTCTTGAGGGAGACAAAGTTTATTTTTTTCCTACAACAAGGTGGTGTCTAGATGGTGTGTTTTAAATAGAACCATCATTCATCACCAAACACACCATCGAAGGGGAAGAGTCGACCCTCTCGCCACATGTGCTGGGTATGTGTTATATTATTTGCATCGATAGATGTAGTGTATACATTGTGTTGGGTGCACAAGGGGGTAAGAGGGGGGTGAGAGCCCCCCTGTGTGGTGGTTGGGGGGCAACGCCCTCGAAAACAAAATTGGTGGTTTTTGCGTCTGTTTTTCGGCAATTTTTAAGAACATGGTTTTTCGTCGATGGTTTTCTATTTTTTGTTAATAAATTAGGGTTGTTGACTAATTTGTGTAATCGGATTAGGGTTTTGGATGCCATGGGATCCTGTATGTATATTGTATTGTAAACAATGAACGCGATGATGGATAAAAAAAATGTTGGTTTTCCAGGTTTGGGTTTCCACGGGAAAAAAATTTGTGTAATGTGTGTGTGTGTGTGTGTCATTGTATGTTTTCTGTTCTTTGATTGAAAATCTATTTGCAGTAAATAATTGTACAAGGTTCTAGAACTTGAACTCCACCGACATGTTTGAATTAGTTCTGGATAAGTGTCAGTTTATAGGTTACAACTACAACTCGGTAATGATGATTTTCTCTTACTTAAGATAGTCCCATCCAGTGTGATGGTCATTCTATGATGCATTTGGATTGAGGACACGCCAAGTAATAGTGGTGGGGTCATGTTGACACCAAAAGTGTTGGGTTAATCTCACGCACACAAACCAACGAAGTTGTGCTTTCCCATTCCAATTTTGTGTGCACAAGAAGTTGCACGATGATTGGCATGAAGAGCGTGTCAATATGAGTTTTGGGTGTGCGTTGGAAATCAAGAAGATGCACGCCGAAATCAAGAAAAAAATCATCAAGAAATCTCCCCAAATGATTATTGTCAGCAACAGAAGGGAACATGGATAAGACAAAGGGTGATCTAGCAAGGCAGTTAAGATTTCCTTGATGCAGAAAGGTTATGTGGAGCATTAGCAGGTGACATAAGTGTGCGAGACTATTAATCAATTGAATGAGTGGAGTAGAGATGAAAGGGACAGAGCTCTGAAGAAGAGATGTATATAAAAGGAAACAAGGATGACAAAGAAAAGGTTGACGTTGATCGTAGTTGATTCATTGAATCATTGTTGTTGTCTATTATGGAAGAGCTCGCTCTGAGTCTCTGTGATATTGTAATGTCTCCAATTGTAGTTTGAGCCTTTCCATT
>JASDQU011246033.1:22908-33611 GCA_032191745.1 Picea mariana | reverse complement strand
AATGTTTTGTTACAGCCACAATAATTATGCTTCAAAAATGCTAGCAACTTGTCTAATTTGCTTCAATAATTATGCTTCAATAATAATGAATGTCTAATTTGACAAAATGATAGCAACTTGTCAAAAGCAAAGTTGGCAATGTCTAATCAGCTTTTAATGTCACTTTTTAAGGTGAGTTTGCTGCTGTAAGATGGCTGTAGAAATATTTTGCAACATCAGCAAGTTTGTTAGGGAGTTAGTCTAGTTTAAGGTTAGTAAAAGTTTCAAGGAAAGTTGTTTGAGAATTGTTTGAGCAAATCAATCACCAAGGTGAGTAAACTAGTGCCTTTTTAGGGTATATATGGAGTCAACAATAGCAACAACAGATTTTAGAGCAAAATAGCAATGATAGTGCTTCTCCAAAGGAGATGGAGTGGATGGAGGAGGTGTTGGTAACCCAAGGCCTCAAACACCCAATTCCTTAAGGGAAAATCAGCTATAAAGTAAGAAGACTTAGGCCCTAGCGGTTTCTCTTTCCTTAGACAAATTTAGAAGTAATATATGCAATAGGCAATTAGAGTAGGGCTACTAGAGTGCTAGTAAGTAGGGCTCTAGTAGCTACTTCTAAACAAGATGTACTTTGATAATTTCAACAGGTGGAAGACTATAGAGAAAAAGATAATAACTTATGTGTCTCTCCTAGGGTTTTGAGCAAGCAATTTCATAATCTTTAATATGAACTAAGTAAAATTTACCACAAGCATTTAACATAAACAAATTGCAGATTTTCTACTTACTTCACCAAGAATAATCAAGCCATACCCTAGTTGAAGATCCTCCACAATGAAAAATAGCCAAAACACCCCAAGATTTGCCTCTCCAAGAAATTGCGCACCACTTAATTTCAGCCAATAACCCTTAAAGAGGGCCAAATTTCAGACCACACACTTGTGTGATGATAGATGATGATAAATATGAGAGTTTTCTCTCTTATTTATACAATATCAATGACCTTTAATTACAGTTAGGTCATAAAAAGGTCGACATGGCCAAATTACATTAAAATCCAGTTTTTACATAAATGACAATAATTAAACCCTAATTTCATCTTCAAGGGTGATGCCATGCCCTTCTAGGGTGACATTAGGCCCCTAAGGTGGAACGCTAGGCCTCAAGTGCAGAAAGTTTGGCCTCCAAAGGCTCTGAATGCTGCCACACATGCCAACTAGCACACAACTACCCATCATAAATGAAAACCCTACTCTGGATGACGTCAAGGTCAAAATGATGACGTCGTGTGCTCTCAAGGGTCAATGTCCAGGTGGAAAGGCAAAACCCCCCTGGGTCTAGGTCTGTCAGAGTGTCCTTGGTGCAACGTCCTTTCTTCCTGGTGCAAGCCTCTGGTTTCTCTTTCCCCTTGGTGGGGTTACAACATCCATCTGTGGGGCTTTTAGCCCCATGGAGGTCCGACCTAATCATTCCCCCATATGTACCTAACCATCGGGCAAAGTCCTGTAGCAACAACAAGTACGCCCTCCAGGGGCTCATAAGTCACAAGGATCATATAGCAATGTCAATCACATCTAGTAATCGAATTACCCAAACATGTGCATCAAACCCCCCTTTACCCAGAAAATGCTCTAAGACGTTATGCAGTTTAACAAGTCAGGTTTGGAGAAGGTCTCAGGATGTCCTATTGGGCTAATCCTTCTTAAGTTTGGGGTGTTTACCACGTGAGAACCGATCTAGGTCATGTAAGTGTGTGTGAAGTGGCGTAGGGGAAATGTTTGGGTAGAGGGTGCAGTGATAACAGGGAAATGTAGGTCTTGCCTGTGGGTGCCTCTATAGAGGGCGAGCTGCACCTTATCATGGATGCCATTGTTTCCTGTCCCATTCAATGCCTTTTATTCTTAGTCTTATTGCTTTTGGTCTTTTTTCTTTTCAAGGGAAAAGCTGGGGGACACTGTCCTGGCGTGGTGACCAGAGGTGACAGCGTTACCCACATGCATTTCACGGAAATGAGAAGGCTGGCTCGTGATGAGACCCCCTTTCTCTTGGCTATGCCACCAAGAGCCACTACCTTGGTTTGGTGACCAGATAGATGGTAGTGTCATACCGCTACATGCCCATGGAAATTAAGCTGATCAATCTGCGCTGATATGTGGGAAAGTTGGCCTGTTTTGTGATGGGAATCTAGCTGATCAATCTGCATTGATTGTTCCGTGTTTGTTATAGCTATTGACTTTAGAAGAGACCAAACAAAGGATGGACATGCACTTGAATTATATTAGTGGGATGACATACTAAAATAGGTTTTCCACAGTTATCAACTCCATTTGGCATTTAGTGTGAATCGTTTTTTGTGCTTTACAGGATGATTCTTCTTTCCATTTATTTTCCCAGCTCACTATGACTTGATAAAAGACTATGTCTACCAAGATATGTTTTTCTCTTGAAGAACATTCAATACAAGTCAGAGTCCATGACCCGAGTAGTGAAGAGGACCTAGTGTTTTATGTTGTTGCAAAGAGAGAGTCAGTATACCCTTTCATATAAAGAAGAGTGATTACAAC
This sequence comes from Picea mariana, assembly GCA_032191745.1. Lineage (NCBI taxonomy): Eukaryota > Viridiplantae > Streptophyta > Pinopsida > Pinales > Pinaceae > Picea > Picea mariana. The sequence goes on along the minus strand of JASDQU011246033.1, from coordinate 31,059 downwards.
TTACAGGGTGGTTACAGTTATTTTTGGTACCAAGCAATCCTATATGCCCAGAATCAGATGTGTTATGTGGTTAGAGTTTCACTGGACTGAGTAATGTTCGGAATATATTGTCATGTTCATATTATGTAAGAGTGGGTTTGAACTTTGGTTAGTGTTTTTGACATGACAATGTAGCTCTTAAATCCTCTTCATGCCCTTAAATCTCTTTTTTGAGATTTATATTTCTTGATTATTGTTGTGTTTCCCATCTCCTTTATGCAATGGTCCACCAAGTTTCTGAGACGTGGGAGCACAGGAGTGGGGAAATGCACATGGGGGATGTGTGGAGACACCACCCAAAATTTAGGGAAATTCATGGGGATGGGGGGATGTCGGGGTCCCTAGCATAGGGGGGCCCGTCTCTAAAATTATAAAAATAAAAATAAAAATCCCAACAATAACAATTCATCCCATGCAAATTCATCATTGTGCAATGTAAATACTAAATTCAACTTTGTAAATGATATAAACACGATTCGGATTTGGATTCATAAATGAAATACATTGATTCAGATTCATCGTTCATCATTTTAAATAGTACTCAGCAGAATAGTAGATAGATGGCGGCTCACTCATCTCATGCAAAAGACAAATTCACTTTGAAAATGAAATATGAGATATAGGATTAGGTATTAGAAGGCTTTATGTTTTTGTTTTTCTATATGTGTTTTGTAACTTTTAGAGGTTACCCCCAAAATATCTAGGGGGAGGGGGAAGGGGCACGCTTAGAAGCCACCCTTTTCCCGAAATGCATTTCACACACTGGCGAAATGTTTCGATGTGCATTTCCCCATATTTTACAAAAAGGGGGACATGGCAAAACGTTTTTCCAGGCACCCCCGGTCCCGGGAAGCATGGGGAGCGCCCCCCAACCCTGAGGGTCCCATGGAACACTGCCTTTATGGTGATTGTTCATGAGGATATTCAATTTTATCTGTGGGTCTAGTTTTTGGTTTGTCAGTATGTGGTGCCATGCTCTTAGGAGATGGGCTATTTATGTTATGGATAACAGATTAAACTGTTTAGGAATGGTTACTTTGTCATAGGATTTTAGTTGTACGTTTCTTGGGTTGATAACCTGCCTGATTAATACTAACCTGTTTGATATATACTAATGAGCTTTATTTTTATGATCCAAAGTTCAAACGTTGTTGACATACATATGCTAGGTTTTGGCAATTACATTTTGGCTTCTGAATTTTGAAATTTCTCTTTATGTTTCTTTTATACTTTGACAATGGAAATATAGTAATATTTTATTAATGACATCAGTTCTAACTTAGTCCACTGCTGAGTTGCAGGATCTTTTTGGCGAACAAAAAGAGACAGTGTTGCTGTCTCATCTGTTAAAATTCATAAGTCCATAAAACCATCATCAAATAATCAGTCAACTGAGACAACTGATCCTTGGTTTGATAGTGGTCATCAACTGAACTTTCTGGATGTTCCTATGGAATTTGCTGAGAAATTGAAACATACCATTGACGGCGATCGTGAATTGAACTTCCGGGATGTTCCTATAGAATCGGCCGAGAAAGTCAAACAGACAATTGAGCGTTCTGCTTCTCCAGTGAAAATGGATCACATCTGTGAACCTGACACAGCCACAACCGTGACGAGAAGGCTTTCTAAAAATAAGAAAAAGGATTATAAAGAGAAGAACGCTGATCACTCATCTTCAATGAGGGTCTAGAATATCAGTAAAGATTGCAAATCTACTATGCAGGGGGGGTGAGGTAAGCACTAAAATCCTTAAATAAGTTGATTATTGTATTAATGAGAAAAGTTGTTGTTACTTTAATGGAGGGGAAGATTGAATGCATTGCAGATGTTTTGAAATTTAAGTGGGTCCTTTACAGGTTGCAACTCTATTTAGGAAAGACCATCTCTAATGAATTGTAGGCATTTTGGTGAGCTAGAAGTTCTACCTTCCGTGCATTGTTTCTTTAGCTGAAGTCCTAAAGAGTGGGGGAGTAATATTCTGTTTTCTAACTTCCACAAACTTTTTCTCAACCCTGCGACATAATAGTGGGTGATTCATGGTCAATAGACTATGTGAAAGGGTGCACATTTCTTTCAAAGAATGATGGTTATTGCCATATTACTATTTAACAAGTGCATTTAGTTGGCTTGGACACAGCATTTAGAATTTTAAATTTCAAAGTTTTGCTGAACTTATTGACACTTTGTTGACTGATGTTGACAGATAGGTTGTGGTTCAAATTCTAGAATTAATGAAACGTGGTAGAAATTCCCCTGAAGGGTCACAAAAACTGTGCGGTATGGAGTAACTGCATACTGTATAGTACTAATTTTTCTTCACTATGCATGAAAATGAAGTTTGATGCACAATAAATTCGTTATATGGAGGTCGTCCCTCAAACTAGCTTGAATGTATTCCCCATTTAGGATGTACATGTTATGGCTCCAAAAATGCCCAGTAACAAGGTCCTTGCATCCTGCAAGGGGGCTATTCCCTGAAAGTAACAAGGTCCTTGCATCCTACAAGGGGATTGTTCTCCTGGAAATGTTAGAAATCTATAGCAATACTACAAGAAATGGTAATAATTTTTGCCTCAAGTTCAACATACTCTTGTGGGGAGGGCTGACATGAAAAATCGTATGAGTCAATACGTTGTAGAAACATTCTTTTAATAAGAGCTGCTAAAAGACTTTCTTGGTGTATACTTTGTCACATAAATTATAACAAGGCCCAACCAAGTTCCAAAAGTAAGTGATATGGAAAGGTTGTATTCATCAAATAAGAGCCATTAAAAGACTTTCCAGGTGTACACTTCATAAGTCATAGCAAGGCCTTCATCGGAAAGTAAGGGACATTGAAAGTCTGATATTTATCAAGTCAGAGACTCTTTAAAGACTTAACAAGGAAGAGACGTTGAGAAATAGAACATAACTTGTAGAGGTCCAGCAATCCAAGCTCATTGAATGAACAGTTTGCTCATTGTCTAAGTGAACACAAAATAGAGAACAAGATAGCAAACAAGCCTCGTGGGATGTATAAGCTAGGGGTTATTATCTAATCAATTAGTTTACATGATCATTTCACAAGAGGGGATGCTTATGGTGGGAGCTTGAACAATTATGATAGTACACTTAAGAAAGACCTACCGTGTATAATATACAATGTTCCACCAAGTTTTGGGGATGCAAGGATGCAGGGCCATGTGCCGATATCGGACTAGTTCAACATAAAGTATAATTTTGTTGTAACAATATTATAAACTCAAGCATCGATAACTTAGCAAAGAGAAGTAAATAGCCCAATACACACCATCACAAGAACACAAAGATTATAGTGGGAAAAACCACTCTTCAATAAGAAGCTTAATGTATATTCAAAGCCTTCATGTGTGTGTACAAATGAAGCTAAGTATATATATGTTTAGGGTCTTAGTTAGTTACCCCTAAAACTTCAACAACGCGACCACAGGTCCACCAATTAACCACCAATCTGGTTCAAAGGTTCAAAAGCCTAATAGCTTGATACACCAAGTTTACATATTGGTCCCCCCCTTAAACATGTCTTTTGAAGGACCAAGTGAAAATTACATCTCAACATCCCCTTTAATTTTTACTTGGGTAGGAATACAAATGTGATCAGTGTTGACAAGCAAAGCTTGACCATGACGAGGTGCAACAATGCTCTCTGCGAAGATCCTATTTGCAAAACTGAGGTACAACTATGCTATTTATGAAGATCCCATTTGCAAAACTGTGATCTCCAAAACAATAATGCTCTTTAGAAAACAGCAAGAGTGGTCAGACTGGGCACTTAAAATTCCTCCATGTCCAAAAGAACAACGTCCATGCTGTTAAAGAATAACGTCCAAAACATAGAAGATGGCAAATAGGTTCATGAGCATACTCTCATGATGGTCAATAAGGCTCACACGTGCTCCATACTGCATGCAACAAGATGGTCTTCCCTCAAACATGTCAAATGTCAAAGAAGGAACGACCAAAAGCCTTCAATCCAAAAATGTGCCTTCTCATCAAACATCTCACGCACAAGATATTTTTTCCATTAGATGTGCCAAATATGGAAACAACACTACCATCGAAACTGTCCAAAGGAAGAGTGTTATTACATTAATCGAGTGTTATTACATTAATCAATCAGGAATAATGAGCATTGTACATCTGTACAGTGGGTGACACATCGATATGAAGTCCTCAAACAATCGCTCAAATGTTGCCATGATCAATCATCAATCCAAGTACAAAAAACCCTAGTAGTCAGCACATCCAAAATTTTACTTTCTACACCTCTTTTCTAAAGATTTGTAAGAAGAGTTGTTAGCATACCAAGAGGAATTTCAATCCTCGGATGAGTTCTTTTTATCAGAAGGATTAGGGTGTCTATATGTCCGAAATGTCTATGGCAAAGAATTTTGTTCTTGTTGAACATATGGTAGGATGTGGTTCATGCTGAACAAAATGTGTATGATTTTGATCCTAGGAATCAATAGAAGAATCATATGAAGTGACATACTCAATCTTTGGCATATCATTAATGGAAAAATCAGTGGATGGTGTGGCTCTAATCCCTGCAACTCAATGATATAAGAATGACTTCCATTTGAGATTGGAGTCTCAACATATCCAAGACCCGCTTTCGCTGGTCTCATCTCATGCTCAATAGGAGTAACAATTCCCTATCCACATTTACCAAATCCACCACCTATGTATCCCATTTGACAAAACATTCTAGAACCAATTCCTTTAGCAGGCATCTTGAACTTAAAAAAAAATAGTGCATGAGTAGCCAACAAGGCATGAGAAGAAGTGGCATCAAGCAAAGAAAAAATATCATTTTTCAAGGTGTCAAGTATGTGTTCCTCTTTAATGCAATCACAAATTCTCAATAGACAACATCCAAGGTTTCTTCCATTTCTTTAATATGCATCTTGTTGCCGTACTTATACACACTTGCTAACGTGGACTAAGCCCTATCCACTTAGTGTGTCCTTGGAGGCACAATCCCTAAGTTCAACCCCACTGCCACCTCGACTTGAACTTCTTTTGTCTAGGCTTACTCCTAGGGAAGCCAAAGGGGGCTACCCCCCTAGTTGCTATGTGAATTATTAAATGAAATCTAGGAGTTAATTTTAATTTGTTAAATGTAAGGGGAAACTAGCCTATATGGCAAGCAACAATGCAAATGCAAAGCTTTCAATGAAAATCAAACCTTTCCCTAAGGTCAACTAAAACTAGTGCCTAAGGGTTGGGCAAGGGGTCAATTAGATTATACAACAAAAGGATTAAGTACAATTATACAAGAAATAAACAATGTTATAGGATACAACAAGGAATTATTACAAATTGAAATATACAAATTAAATATGGGAATATAGCTTACAATGAACAAGATAAATTAGATAATTGCACAATATATATAAGATGAGCTAAAGAATAGTTGGAATAAGAAACACTCACTCACATCGATACATGAAATGATTAAAACATATCATAAATAAAACTTTGTGAAAATGAGTGACCACTTTAGATGATATTACAAATATACAAAGGGGAATATAGATTTTAGACCAATCACATGAGATATCACAATGAAGATATTGCTTGAAATATGAGTTGCTTGAAATGCCCAAATGTATGAAAAATAAATTGCCTTAAAGTGTGATTGTAAAACTTGAAAGGAAAACTTGTTTGAAAATGACTTATTACAAATTGAAATATACAAATTAAATATGGGAAGATAGCTTACAATGAACAAGATAAATTAGATAATTGCACAATATATATAAGATGAACTAAAGAATTCTTGGAATAAGAAACACTCACTCACACCAATACATGAAATGATTAAAACATATCATAAATAAAACTTTGTGAAAATGAGTGACCACTTTAGATGATATTACAAATATACAAAGGGGAAATTAGATTTTAGACCAATCACATGAGATATCACAATGAAGATATTGCTTGAAATATGAGTTGCTTGAAATGCCCAAATGCATGAAAAGTAAATTGCCTTAAAGTGTGATTGTAAAACTTGAAAGGAAAACTTGTTTGAAGATTTTAGACCAATCACATGAGATATCACAATGAAGATATTGCTTGAAATATGAGTTGCTTGAAATGCCCAAATGCATGAAAAGTAAATTGCCTTAAAGTGTGATTGTAAAACTTGAAAGGAAAACTTGTTTGAAAATGACTTGCTTGAAATACAAATCACACAACTTTGAGATTGCTTGAAGATTGAACTTGAAATGTGTAATGTCCCATTCTCCCTAGGCAGTCAGAATACCGTGGTGGTTTACACAGTTTCCTCTAAACCATTAGACGGATGAGTTAGGGAAATGATATTGGTAAAGTTACTTTCGAATTATAAAGTGAAAACTTAGGAAAAGTGAGTTTATTAATATTAAACCCCTCTTTGAGGGTATTTCTCTCCAATTATTAATTAAATGAATATTTTAATGGAGAAAAAGAAAAGTGAAAGAATAAGAGGATGGTTGAAGGTGGAAAAATGGAGTATTGACTATTCATTTAGAAAATTGGGTTTTGGAGAAGAGCTCGGTGAGCAAACGAGGGTTTCAGCTGGAAACCCATTTCGGCACTCGGATTCGGCAGTGAAACTATCTGTCCTAGCCGGGAGATTGGAGAAGCCATTCCGGCTTTTCATTTGCAGGTACTGGCATTGTGTTTTCGTGGAGATTTATTGGAGAAGATTTCATTTTCAGATCTGAGCAGAGGAAGGACATTCTTCTTTGGCACGTGGGAAGTATTTGGCATTCTTCTTTGAGCTAGGCGCGTCCTCCTTTTCCTTGCAGCGTATTGTCTCTTGTGGGTGGAGATATGCATCACCAAGGGCGTGTTATCCTTACCATGGGCGTGATCGACAACTGATAAACTCTGTTAGCTTTCATCCATTGGCTGCGTGTACATCTTGCTGGCCGTTTCATCTTCATCTATACGAGCTGTGTATTGTGCAAGGGCTGCGTGGAGGCAAAGGGAGGAGCTGTGGCTGGTCGACCTCCCCTTGTGGACTGTACCGTGCATGCAGAGAGGCGTTTCATAGTGTTGGAGGCTGCTAGCTCGATTGGGATAGATGGCAGAGACAAGAATGGCATGAATCGGCCCCTTTGGTCTACTCGTGGGGACAGCTTGAGAGAGATTCGTATGGCTGTGTGTGTGAGGTGAGGGTTCTAGCCACCTACAGCAGACTTCCTCATCAATTTTGAGAGGTATTCTACTCATTTTAATTGTAATAAATTCAGCCATCACTATTTAATAAAAATCAGTTTGAATTTGACCATTTGGCTCCTTTAAATGTGACTGTCTTCATCATTATTTTTGTGGGTTTTACTTATTATCCAAACAACATATTATATTCTTCATTGGGGAGGTATAAGGGGTTAGAAAACCATTATATCAGCAAACAAACCAAAGAGACAGACTGCTGTCCATTTAAATTTCATCTACAACAGTGAAAACAGAAGCGTGCAAAGTGTTTGACGAAAGTCCAACATCAAAATAAAGGAGTTTTTCCCATTTTTTTCAACTTAGAATATTTCAATGGTATCATAGCATGATCTTGGCCAGCTGTGGGCGACATTAATGACCGAGGAAGGGCTGCAGAACATCACTTATAGGCGTAGAAGGTATAGAAGCGTAGAGGGCAGAGAAGAAGAAATGGAAGATACTCCAGGGAAAAATGCAAATCTGACAGAGGACAGAGAGGATGGTTTGATCCAAGGGCTTATGAAAGCCTTACAGGATATTGCAGAGGGCCAGAGAGAGACCCGAGAGTTCATGGGCAGAATCACAGGTTATGCTCTACGGAGTATGCATGGTGAAGAAAGGGGGGAGAGCAACAAGAGAGGGCAGATGGAAGAAGGGGGAAACACACACAAACCTCATATTGAGGTGATCACTTCCAGGACCAGCCCTCAGAACTGCCCTCACGACTACAGTGAGATTCCTAGATCCACCATGCCAAAGTTCTTAGGACCACCAGAGACAGGTACAGTAGGGCAGGTAGAACAGGACGAGCCATTAGCAACTTATTTCCAGGAGTATAAGGCCATGGATCCAGATTTGAGAGAAGCTATGACTTTTGCCGAG
>JASDQU011246032.1:13368-25115 GCA_032191745.1 Picea mariana | reverse complement strand
TCCAATTTTCACTCCTTGAATCCTCCCCAAAAAGAGGTTATAGAAAGAATGGTAGACTTTATTCAATTCTGGTCTATTCAGAAGACCCAACTTGTACATCATGCCCCGCACTCAATATTTAACATCCAATTCTATGTCTCACTATGTTTGACTCCAACACATTTATTCACATAGTGAAGACTCGTACCACAATGTATTATTTTGAAGAACTTCGGGTGAAGTACGAGCATCACATCTTTTGTCATTTTGCCTGACTTGTATTGGTTGTTCCACCCTCTTCAACATTGGTACTCATAGAGGATCAATTTGTTAACTCCATTGGTTCTAGATATCCTCTATTTTATTCTAATACATAGCTCCACTGTCTATCCATTTGTGGCTATGATCTACATTATTTCATGGATCCATTGTGTATTTTATCATGGTCATTATTTCTACTTTTATATATCACATGGATCCACTGTGTATAGTTTTCATGGCCATGGACATCATTTATGCTTTCATTACTCATGGATCCACAATGTACTTGATTTGGAGGCCATGCTTACATTACAATCAATAATGGGAATTCCCTAATTGAGAAGATAGTATATTACTTATTTCTATTGTAGGTACTATTTCAGGACTGGTCTTCAACTACTCCTACCCAATGTCTCCTCCATAATCTCATGACTATTTGTAATGTATTTCAGCCATATTCTAACCTCACACATTAGGGGGCATATTTTATAGTGTCATTTGACACCACATATTCTCATGACGAATCATTGGCATCAATCACATCCCTTTCCCTACTTATAGGAGAAAAATCCCCCTTTTCCTCCCTAAAAATATCTTAAAAAATCCCATTTTTCTATATGTACGCTACTCTTCTTAAAGAAACTAGCATACATACTCTCCTTACTATTTAGAAAATCACATACATGTTCAATTGGCTAAAAATAATACTAAATCTTGATATTTCAAGTGGATTTGATAGGTTCGCTAGGTTCCCAACCTCCTATAGCCCGTTCATAACTACTCCAACTAGCAAAAGGGAGCATAAAACAAAGCCTTGGGATGGAGGAAAAATATATCAAATAAATGTACCCTTATGATGGAATTTTCCTTATAGCCTTGCAAGTCCCCTTTTCCCCTTGCAACTAAGATTGTCATTCCCCCCTTGAAAACCCTTGTTTTCAGGATTTTTGTTTCCCCTTATCTTGTCAGGAAGAAATTCATTGCTTCCTTGGACCTGTTGGAACACAATGCTTTGGAGGTTGTGCTTGCCATCTCTAGCCTTGGGTGGAGAAAATTGGATCCTAGCTTTGGGACCATGCCGTAGAGGTTACAGGTTGTAACCAACTTCTATGTCGTTATTAATAAAATATCTCTCATTCTCGTCCATTTCTATTTATTGATTCATTCTTTTTAATGATATTATTTATATAACCCAGATATTGGTGAATACCACGTATGATTGGGGAAATAGTACCTATAATCACATGAAAACCATGAAACCCGGTTGCTGAGGGAAAGGTAGAACCATGAATACCATCCGGGACAGTGGGAGGTGCTTGATAATGCTCCATTCCCTTTGAGTCTATTATGAAAATTAAAATGATCATGTGTATTTAGTTAGCAGATAACTACCTATTTGTAGTTGCATGCTTATTTGTTTGAAAACAATTCAGAGGATAGTTGTGCAAGAGTTCTGGAGCGAAATTTCTTGAGCGAGATTGACTTGAAACGTTGGGTTCCAGGTATGTTCTCTTTCCTATCCTTTCAAATTTATTTATTGTAAGTATTTACTTTTAATTAACTACCTAATTAGAGTATTCAAGAAGTCTTTTAGGGCATCTCTCTGTTGTGGCCTTGACCAATAGCCATAGGACTTAGTTTTTCATAACAAAGTGAAAAGATACCCCTTCGACATGATTTACCTTGGGTTGAAAATATCCTTATGGAGTATTATTTTGGACCTGTGGTTGGTCATCAACAAGGTGAAGGAATACATGTATCTATTGTTTTCGCTACTATAATTTTCATGACTTAGATGGGTTATCTACTTATTTTGCTATGATTGTTTTTCTAGTTCAATTAGCTATGAATGCTTACTAGTTATCTAGATATGGTTGTTGTATTGGTTGCTTAAGAGTCAAAATGTTAATGGATTGGAAATAAAGAATAAAATTGCATGTGAAAGAAGGTAGAACCCTATTGGGTCGAGGAGGGTTGTTACAACCATTAGTGTCTTTAATGGATGCCCATATTCCTTGTTTGCTTGCAATTTCCTTTCCTATGTGTTCCACAACTATTGCATGCTTTTGACCTATTAGGATTTGGCTCCAACTGGGTTTAAAGGATCAAAATCACTTGGCATATGAACTCCTCCAGTCATAAATGTTCCCTTTGTATCAATGAACATGCATCACCCATTCTAAGTACACATCATTAAGCACTGGCCACAAATCCATTTGAAACACCACAAATCCTCATCCTCCAGCGAGGGGAACATCTAGAAAGAATAAACTACATTCAATCACGTTCCTTCAATGTTCAAATGAATACTAATTATAATGAAACAAATAACTATGATCATATAGTGCATATCAATCATGCTTGATCAATTAAAACATATGAAAAAAAAACATCACTATACTTAATTGATCAATTGTATAGATTAAAAAATAATACTAGCTTTTATTTTTTCTTTCTATTCTATTAGGTTATTGATTGTGAATGAAAAATGATTGAGATTTGCAGAAGTCTTCTAGTATGTAAATATGTCATGCTTATCACTAGTTGTGGTGCCTCAATTAGATAATGAAGTGACTAAATCTGAGAGGGATGTGAGAAGACAACATGTCATGGGAGGTGTGATGGGATCTCTAAGAATAATCAAACTTCATCTTGCCGCATTCATTATAATATTATTGACCAACAATTTTGTGTCCAATATAGAGTTGGTATCCTTAGAATTCATATTGTTATGTTTTCCTGCATTGTCTCAATGGACTTTCTAAAGATACAAAAATCCCAAGAACGTAGTGAAGGTTTTCCATGGAAAAACAATGATTCAGTGTTATGTTATTTAAGGCACAATCGTCAACCTATTCCTACCTCTCACATATGTTCTTGGAGGGTAGTAAGTTCAAAGGAAAGCTAACTTACTTAAGAATGGAAAAGGGAAGATGTATTTTATGATGTTCCAAACAAAATTTCTAAGTACAATACTATATTCATAGTTGTTTTTGGTCAACTTAATCGCTTAAATTAATGTACATTAATTATCAATCTAGATGCTTGTAAGCTTATGAGGTGCTAGAAAAATATGTGCAGACATATAAGAAAACTCTAATCTATCAAAAGCACTTTGTTTGACAAGTTGTTTCCATAAATAAAAATCAAGGATATGAGTGTGGTCTATTCTTTAACCAATCTATCACACCCTTTTCATTCAAATGTCGAGTGATCTATTTAACATACTCATTCACTTCATTAATTCATGTACCGTTATCAAACTGAAACATAAAAATAAAAAAAATTGCAATGCAAAATTAAGCCTAATGAATCTTGTGTTTGTGGGTTTAAGTCCCATGACTTTTCAGTTTCCTTGAAACTCTTGTGTTAACAACACCTGGATCATTGAGAGTAAATAAACAAACACACACACTACCATAATTCAATGTGCACACTTTCTCTTTAAAAGCATCAATGAACATGAGTAAAGGTAGAAGTAAAATGACTATGTAAATAAATGAAAGTAAGAACATAATTCAAATATTGATTTCAAGAACGTAATCAACAATACAAATTGAATTAACTGTAGTTATAACTACTCAAATAAATATATGAGATTAATGTTGGATTACTAAGAGGGGGGGTGAATCAGTGATAGAGAAATAATATCCTTTTTAACCATATAAAGCAAGTGTTTTATCAATGTAGCATTATCATCTAATAATTGCAAAGTAAATAAATAATGAACAAATGAGCAATCATACACATACACAATAAACCAATGATTTTATGTGGAAACCAAAAGCGAGAGAAAACCACATAATGCCTTTTCTTATATGTATTTAAGAATTACATTCATTGGAAGCACAAACTTCCTTTGTTTTCCAACTGCAACTGGAAGCAAGCTCCAACCCCCTAGTTTCGCAGGCTACAACCTGCGAGAAGCTCCAAATCCCCAATTATCTAGCTACAACTAGAAGGAGGATAGAACCCCCTATGTTCTCCAGATACAACCAGATGGTGGATACAACCACCTTTCCTTGCCCCGTCCAACCACCCTGATGTAGAAGTAGAACGATGGAACCACTTTCACATTATCACTGTGAGATATATTGTTGTAAACCTGTACCAATCAACCTGTAATAAACCTGTAACAACCTGTACCAATAAGCTATGCCAACATGTACCATACATCAACCTCTACCTCAACCTGTACCATAAAAAAATTCATCAACCATGCACCAAACCTGTACAATAACCTGTCACAATAACCTGTCCAAACAACCTGTACCATAAACAAGTGCATCAACCATGCACCAATCTGTACCTCAACTTGTACCATCAAGGAGTGCATAAACCATGCGTTGGATATATACTAATCATGCATCAAATACACATAAACTATGACTCATCAAGATGTACCAACATCATCAACTATAAACCTCATGTATGTGCCAACTCATCAACTACTTGTCTCAACCATGTACCCAACATGTACCTCAAAAATAACCCCTCATCAATTTCATCATCCAAATATGATATGTAACTTTGTAATAGACCTGGTGTATATGATCACATACCTGCAAACCTTCCTTAACTTTAACCACAAGAGACTAGCACTTTCATCAAACTTTACTTTAGTCTCACATGACTAATTTTGGATTAGTCAACAACTCTAACTTGAAATAATCATAACTATGTACCTGTAATGAATAAATATATAAAAATAGTACACAATGTTATTTAGTGTCTTTTGTGCAATTCCTTCAGGTTTCACTACTTGGAACATCTCATAAAAAAGAGTTATAGCAAAAATGGCATACCTTGTTGAATTATAGTTTATTCTAGAGAGCGAAATTGTAGAGCATGCCCCACACAGAATATTTATTGTATGGATATGAAAATGGTACACATAATACTGCAAACTGTACTATAACCAATACATTTGGTCTTACTAAATTTGGATCTGTTATGAAGAATTTATGATGGTTTTACCCAAAACACATGTTTTAGACTAGTTTCACGACTAGCCACAAACTCTATTTTACATGGAGTGTAACTCCATAAATACAACGACCCACAAGCTGAAAGTTTTATCACATATACCTAGATATGTTTCCTCAACTACCTCCCAATTTGATGGTTTGACTCATTCTATAAAAACCGTTATTGCGAAAATGGTGAGATGACCTGTAAATAACAAACCTTAGAGAGCATCATTAAAAGAGTTTATCCTCCCTTGAATTTCGACCTTCTTTACTTCACCTTCACTCTGAAATTCGGCTTAGATATCCTTTGGTTACGTCAGTCACTTGTAGATATTCAATATGCTCAAGTGTGATGAAAATGAGAGAGCATTGCCTCTTATTTATACTTTCATGTAGCTTCCTCAAGGGGTGACCTTTTAACCATCTTAACCCACTTTCTTTATTTTAGGGTTAACCCACTTCTAACCACTTGTCCACTTAGTAATTTCTCCATTAAATTTATTATTTAAATAATTTATTTTGTATCCACTTTGAATTATAGTACACTCATCACTTCACTTTATTATTTACCTTCTAAAATTTCTTAAACCACTTTCCTTATTTTAGGGCTAACCCACTTCTAACCACTTTTCCACTTAGTAATTTCTCCATTAAATTTATTATTTAAATAATGTATTTTGTATCCACTTTGCATTATAGTACACTCATTACTTCACTTTATTATTTAAATAATTTCTTTTTTGCAAACACTTTGACTACTTTGACCTTTTGGGGCTTCTAGATGACTCATGAGGGTTCTCCAACTTCACATGGCCATAATTCTCTAACCGTGAGGAGTTATGTGACGTTCCATATACCATCGGAAATGAAATGACATATACTATCCATGTATAATAGTATTACCTGAAAATATATCAAAAAACATACCATTTTCCATCAAACAAACTTGGGTCCATTACCCAAACCATTGTGCTACCAGAATTCACTACCAGACTTTATTCAAGGTTTGAGATCAATGAAAACCAACCCAATTAATCAATAATATCCCCCTTTGGAATTGATGGAAACACTCTGATGCAATACTGAAGTCATATCACTCATGCTCCCCCTGTGACCATTTCTCCCCTTAGAACCATGCCTATGTGCTCTCTCTCCAAGCATTTCTATCTTACATCTGATAAATCTCTCCCCGTTTGTCATCAATGGAAAAGGTATCTTTCCATATAGGGTTTCTCCCCCTAACTAAAATGTCCTTGGGGATACTCCCCCTGATTAAAATCTTCTTGAAACTGGTCTCCCAGCCTGAATTGTCCTCTTTATGGTGCTTCCTCATGTAAATCTAAGACATATAAGACAAGCATTCAAAAGAATTCATTTTGGAGTAGAAATTACTCCGAGTCTCTCGCGAAGATACTCAAAGGCTTCCCGTGGAAGCAATTTTGTAAAGATGTCTGCCACTTGTTCTTTTGTTCCCACATATTCAAATCTGATGTTATTCTCTACAACCTGTTCCTGTAGAAAGTGATACATTATTGGAATGTGATTCATTTTGGAGTGCATCACCGAGTTCTTTGAGATACTAATGGTGCTTGTATTATCAAAATAGATTGGAATGGGCTCATCATACTCAACCTGTATATTTGTCAGAGTTTGTTTCATCCATAGAACCAATGTACAACATGTTTTTGCTGCAATATACTCTGCCTCGGTTGTAGATAAAGATATCGATGATTGTTTCTTGCTTAGACAAGATACTAAACACTCACCCAAGTAGAACGTTGGTGCACTGGTGCTTCATCGGTCACCAATGAAACCTGCCCAATCTGCATCTATGTAGGAAATAAGTGATAGATACTTTCCTTTTGGATACCATAATCCAAACTCTTATGTTCCTTTGAGATATCTGAAAATCCTCTTCACTACTATGACATGTGATTCTATTGGTTTTGCTTGAAATTGTGCCACTTGTCCAATTGCCTGCATTACATCTGGTCTAGATGTTGTCACATATAGCAAGATACCAATCATTGACCTATATTTCTTCTTGTCTGTAGACTTTGAATCATCATCTTTGCTCAACTTGCAACTGGTTTGCATAGGAGCGTAACTAGTTTGCAATTTTCCATTTCGAACTTCTTTATCATTTCTATGATATACTTAGTTTGAGAAATAAAAATTTCTTGGTTTCTTTGACATATATGAAGACCCAGAAAGAAGAACAGTTCTCCAAGTAATGACATTTCAAATTCATTCTGCATATCCTCTGAAAATTTATGGCTTAACTTGTTATCATCACTTCCAAAAATAATATCATCAACATAAACTTCAATTAATATAATACTAGCTTGAGTTACCTTGATGTAGAGGTTGATGTCTACACTTCTTTTTCTGAACCCTTGCTATTGTAGATATTTATCCAGTCTAGAGTACCATGCTCTAGGAGCCTATTTTAGACCATACAAGGCCTTCTTCAATTTACACACATAATCTATGTTCTCTGACAACTGAAATCCTTTTGGTTGTTCAATGTAGACTTCTCATCAAGTTCCTCGTTCAGAAAAGTTGATTTCTCATCTATCTGATACACTTATATTATTAGAGAATGCATAAGATAAAATCAATCAGATTGATTCCATTTTGGAAACTGGGGAAAATGTCTCTTCAAAGTCGATTCCTTCAACCTGTGTGTATCATTTACATACCAATATGGATTTATTCCTTGTAACCTGTCCATCTTCATTCAATTTATTTATGAATACCCACTTTGTGCCAATCACATTCTTATTCTTTGGTCTTGGAACCAATTCCCAAGTTTCATTCTTCTCTATTTGATTCAATTATTCATCCATGGAATTATTCCAGAATTCATCCTTGTTGGCCTCTTCAAAACTATTTGGTTCAATCATAGATGAGAGTGCTAGGTGCATTTGTTCTGGTGAACGGATTCTTCTTCTAGTCTCAACTCCTGCATCTTTGTTTCTGATAATCTGATCTGAAGGATGATTCTTCTGTACTCGTTTTCTAGGTGTATTTTGAGACACTTGCTGAAATCTCTCTTCTAATTCTGTCTGATCCTCTTCATCTTACCCTTCTACGTCTTCTTAATATTCTAATTCTTCTTCATAAAGTTGTTTCATTGATTCATTTTTTTCTTCCTTTAATTCTCATCCACCTATTTCATCAACTGTTACATTGATGCTTTCCATAACTTTGATCAACCTCAAATTGTAACACTTGTATGTTTTTCTTGTACTTGAGTAACCAACAAGTACTTCTTTGTCCACACGAGATTCAAACTTTCCCATTGTTCCCTCTTCTCTTTTGATGTATCATTTGCTTCCAAATACCTTGAAGTGCTTCACATTTAATGGTATTCCTTTCCATAGCTCGTAGGGAGTTTTGCCAGTGTTGTTTCTAAGCATTACTCTGTTTTGAATGTGAACTATTGTTTGCATTGCATGTGTCTAAAATATATCTGTCAATTTGGAATCCATTATCATTTTTCAAGCCATTTCCTATAATGTCATGTTCTTTCTTTCAACAAATCCATTCTGTTGAGGTGTCCTAGCAACAAAGAATTGGATTTTTATTCCATGTCTGTTGCAGTAGTCCATAAATTCCTTTGAAGTGAACTCTCCTCCATTATCATATCTCAAACAATTTATTTTTGAATCCATTTCATTTTCAACCATTTCCTTGTATACCTTGAAGTTTTCAAAAGATTATGACTTATTCCTGAGAAAACAAATTGTAGTCATTCTTGTATAATCATCAACTAATAACATAAAGTATTTTTCACCTTTTAAACCCTTTGTTGTAGTTGGTCCAACTAGATTAGTATGCACAATTTCCAGTGGTCTTGTCTGTTTTCACTCTATTCGTCACTTGATGAGCGAATTGAGAGTACTTACATGCCCAGTTGGGATCTGCTAGGCATGACAACTGTGAAAGGAAAGGTTAGAAAGAGAAACAACAAAACTATAAACAGAAAACAAACTAAAACTAATTAAACTTATGAGCATATGAAAAAATAAAAAACAAATATAAATGGACCGATATCACCAATGTATAAGCTGATCTTATTGATGAAATCCAAAGGCACAATGAAGAAAGGGGACTTGGGTCCCTTCTTTCTCCAATGGAAGGCTCTTGAGGCCCTCAACTGATTGCTCTCCTTACAATGAAAAGATGAAAAATGTGGGTGAAAGAACTCCAAGCTTATCCACTCAAGTGAGAGGTGGAAAGCCCTATGAAATGGTGCTGATTATGTCTATTGCCAAAGAATGAGTCCTTAGCAATCTTAGCAGCATAACAATGCATAGAATTCCTTGAGAAAGTGATGGTTATTCATGGATTTTTATAGCCTAGCATTGGGTTATTATGTGACCTCTTTGGAATGTGAAAAGGGGCTCTTTAGGGCACAATTAGGTCTTTGACCAGCCCACCACACAGATTGAGCATGGATTTGGTGTCAAATCGACTTGGGAGTTGATCCATTAGTGGTTGGGAGGCCGACCAATTTCAATAAATGCACCATTTAGCAGGTGCGTGGGTTTTTCTCCCAACAGATGCACATCGTGCGCACATGCGCGCATTGTACGTTGTTGTTCCGCGCATATGCATGCACACCCAGATTCTGTAAAGCGCCCTTCAATTTTTTGGTCACTTGATATAGTTTTTGACCCTTTTGCCATGCTGTGGGATTAATCCTGTGCCATGAATGACTTCAGTCCTGTTTTGACGATGCAGAGTTCTTGTCTCCGTGTGCGGATGAAATTTCAGTGATAACATTGTCGTTGAATATTCCTTTGATTTGAACCTGGTCTTTGTTTTCTTTCTTTGTTGACAATGCTTGCATAAAGTGTTGTTTGGTTTCGTGATCTGGGAATTTCTCTAACAGATTCCTTTTTGCTGACTTTGAAAAGGTTTTCAAAGTGTATGTGACCCATTCTTCTATGCCATATCCAACTTTCATCTTCCTTTCCTAGACAACACTTTTCATTTCCAATTTCACTTAATACATATATGTTGCTTGAAGTTCTTGCAGTTGTTGCAATCAATTTTTTTGAACCTTCTTTTCTTATCTTGCACTTCTGTGAATCAAAAGTAATTTTATGACCTTGGTCACACATTTGACTTACATTTACAAGATTATGTTTCATATCTTCTACTAGTAAAACATTTTCTGCCTTAGTATTCTTGTTTCCAATTATGATTGTTCATTTTCCAATGATTTTAGTTGAATCATCATTTTCGAAGGAGACTGATCCATCTCTTTCCTTTATTAATGTAAGAAACCTGTGTTTATCACTTGTCATGTGTTTTGAACAACCACTGTCAACATACCAACCACATTTATTCTTCTTAGCTTGTAGAGCGAGTGTGCATTCTTCATTGCTATATTGATTTTCCTTTCTTATCCATGTCCTCTTCTGAGGTTCCTGTCTATGACTGTTGTTGTTCTGTTGTGGTTCTCTAGGAGGGACTCTCATTCTGCAATCGTTGGACATGTGTCTAAAGTTTTTACACTTGTATCATTCCACTTTAGTGCTCAATGATTCAAAGATATTATAAATTCTTCTCTGTGTTTCACTAGGCCTTCTTGGATAACCCTTTTGTGTATGAATTTCAAAGTTGATTATGTTCCTGCTGTTAGCTCTACAATTCACAACTTTATGTCCAAAATTATTGCATGCATAACATAAACCAAAAAATATAGTTTGATACCTGGGATTTGAAGATCTCCTGAAAGGAGTTACTGTTATGAATCCTTCTTCTTCATGATGCCTATCTGTTTTTGTCGATCGTTGATTTTGAAATATGAATCTTCTTGGTGGAGGAGTGTCCATGTAATCTTCCTTGTAGGTCTTCTTATCCCCTTTGATTGTTTCTGCATAGATTTTTGGATATGTTTCTTGTTATTTTGTTTTGGAGCTTGATCCCTTTTCTGTTTGATTGTATCCAAGTCCAGACTTGTTATAATGAGGATTTTGATTGCTGATAATGTCATCCAAAACTTTTGTTTTGTTCTTCATATTTTTCTTTTGAAGATCCTTTCTTAATGTGACAATCTTTTCTTCCAAATTTCCAATGATTCTGTCTCTTTCTTCTAGTTGTTCTTTGAGTGTTTCTTCAATTATTTTATCTTCTTCTATTTGAACCTTCAAATTTGTGATCTTTTGTTCTAGTTCCCGAGTGACTTCTTTCTTGTCTAGTTCTTCTTGTAGCTTCTTGTTTTTCTTCTTTTCTCTTGTTATAACTTCTATGTCACACACCAATTATTCTCGATAGTCAACTTATGCCTCTTCATATTCTTATTCGGTGTCTTCTTTATCAGAGTCTTGTACTACCATGAATATAACTCTTTTTGTCTCATTGCCACAGACTTCATCTTCATCTAATGAGGAGATGTCTTCTTTGGTGCATAAGATTTTCTTGAAATCTTTCTTTGTGGTTCTTTTGCCTTTATATGTTTTTTTTCTATTTGAGTAATCTTCATCATTCCTCTTATTTTTCTTATGAGGACATTTGTTAGCA
>JASDQU011246031.1:4599-25833 GCA_032191745.1 Picea mariana | reverse complement strand
CTCTGTTTCAAGGCGTTGAGTACTTTTCCTGAGGTTTTTCCATGCTATGTTGATGTTTGGTTCTTAACAAAGTTTTTGTTTACACATACCACATTCGCAGGATCAAAACGTGACACTCAGAGCGGTCTTTTCTGGACTCGAATCAAGCAAAAAGGAAATTTCATCTTTCAATGGCGATAATTCCATGTGGGGTTCAGATTAATAGGTCACGGGCATTCATAATCTTAAAATTTGCGTTAAGTATAGCGCCGGAGGAAAAGGCTCGAAGAGAGCATGAGTCGTTGATATTTAAAGGGATAGGTGGCAGTTGATCCAAGTGTTCAGAAAAATAAGCTTCAGGAGTTTCAAAGTGAGAAGTGTGTGGAATTGCCGAAGTGCCAAAGCGCTAAAGTGATTCTCAGTCATTCGATTCAAGAGCATGCTTCGTCAGATCCATAACTCTGGGTAAAAGAATTTGAAGGAAAAGGTTTGAGTTTTGATTTTTCCAAAGTCTGAAGCCCGAATTGCGAAGCAGTTCTCGACTGTCGATTTGAAAAGAGAAAATATCATCCATCAATCTAAAAGGTGCTATAATTGGGCCATTGATCAGAAAGCCTCATCTCAGATCACAATATCAATGGTTGTGCTCCATTGCGAGGTCAGAAGGTGTGCACATTTTTAAATTTTCAAGAGCGAGCCACAATCGGAACCATGGTTTTTAGAAAGGGGTGTGTGGGGGTTCATGGTGAATTGCAGGGATAAAACTGGTTTGCTTTCAAACCACCCTTGATCATGCCTACAATCTTTCAATTGTATAGGGTCATGTCCCTAGGTCACATTGAAGAAGGAGCGATGGAGAGGAGTTGCGCCAAAGGCCAAAATCATATGTATTGGTCACAAAAGAAGATATGCATGGCCTCGAGGTGTCAGGATTGACTCAAAAAAGTTGTGGGCACCCCCTGGAACATTCATGGATGTTAGGCCTTGTCCCAATCCTGATGAAGGTAGTTAATGGAAATGAGGACACTAGTTGAGACCTCGTCTCACCCCATATATGGAAAGAATACTGAGAGTTATCATGGGGGCAGATTGTCAATCTGAAGTTTCCTAAGGGAAAAAATTTCCTGCAAAGCACATAACTAAGTCTGCCTCATGTCTAACATAAGAAGGCCTGCATAGGCCAACAGAGTAGGCATCGATTGGAAACTTTGAATGTGGGGGTCTGATCACATTCCTGGTGGTTGCAGCATTTCTATAATATATAGGTAGTCTTGATATATTATTAAGGTCGAATGGTTGAGCTAGGCTCCCTGCTATTGTAATATTTTGATGAAGAACATTGGTTCTTTGGTTATGTCTTGATTTGAGACTTCTTGATTAATCTAAGTCAGCTTTCTTACTCCATCTTGTTTTTCTCTGATACTGAGAGAGTTCATTATTGACTGATTCACATGGATTGTTGTGACTGTATTATGATGAATGTTTGATTATAATGTTGTTATGAATTCTTTAAGTTTCCTTGAAATTTGAATCCAAGAGGATCTTGTGTTTAAGTTTTTATTCCTTAGGATATAAAAAGCCTTGATGTTCATGGCAAACCTCTACACTTTTCTCAACAAATTATTCCTCCTACTCACCTTTAATCCAACTTACTAACTAAAGTTGATCCAAGGCCTCAATTGTTTGCACATACAAGTCCAGATTTCTGAGTTAGAACATTATTTTCATTGAGTCTTCTCTATTTGGCATCTTAAAACTCATTTACATTTACTGTATAAACTAATGGGTACCGGGCTACCTTCTATGCAATCTGAGGGTGACTTCTAGTGCTAACACTAAGGAATTAATTGACTAGGGGTGGAGGCAACATGCATTTACTGCACATCACCCTTACTCTTTCCATTGGCTGCCACCCTAGTCTAGCTATTGTTCAACACTGTTTGTTGTGGTTAGGCTCTGACTTTCAAGTAGAGGTAGATCTGCTCAGCCAATTCTCATTTTTAAGGTGCTCTTGGTTACAGGTATGTATTTTTGGCCATCCATGAATTTTCTTTGGTTATGAAATAGATAGTGGCTCGGTATGTATGGGTTTGTGCTTTCCTTAAGTCGGGCAACTGTGTTAATTGGTGATATTTTTTGAATCGTTGGTGGTTTCCATTGCAATAAAGTTTGAAGTCACAGAGTCATTGGTCATTCTGAGTGTTGGTAGCCATAAAGGCTCTATGTCATCCTTATTGGTTTTAGTAGGAGGGTTTCATTTGGTTTAGAGTGGTTGGTTGTCTCCACGCATTCATATTCCATGCCTAGTCTTTTACTCTTATGGGGTTTACTAGTTTTAAACACCTTGTGTCACTGCACTTTGCTTCACCTGGATATGAGTTTGTTCATGCTACTAATGTTGTGCAGTGGGTTGTGATGGTTATTTCTCCAAATGGATTGCTTAAGGTGATTTTTATTTCTCGGCCCTGTCCTATCTCAACATTCTCGGGTTGATTAGGAAACCACAGGGGTTATACCCTATCTGTTCTAAGGGTTGTCACAGGACTAGAATGAATCCTTGATTCTTTGTTCATAATCTCTCCTATCATGGGATTATCACCCTATCTGTGAATTTATTTGTGGTATACCTTGTGTGTGCACCATTAGTCTCAGAGGTTCTCACTCGATAATGGGAGTCGAATCCATGTATCCCTGTGTTGGTCCATAGAGAAAACCCTTGATTTCTCAAGCCCGGGTTTTGATAGAGGAAACTGGTATATCCATCGGGGATACTGTTGGTTGTTTTGAATTGTTGGTGTATTATCAACAGTGTTTGATTTCTAGCTCATCTCCATTGTTACGAGGGAAAAACTCTCTATGGCCAAGGGTAAACCACAACAGACAGGTATGACTGCAGAAATCAAATCAATTCCATTGTATGCTATATAAACTAATTTGCAAGATATTAAATATGCCTACCTCAATCCAACATTCGATGATGTTCCACCGTTGAGCACTTCGACCCAAAGATTTATACCTGCAATAATTTATTAACAAACAAGCATAGCAAGTACATGGTGATAATATAAAGCGGTTAGCACATTAGATAACATAATCCATTAATAAACATTACAAACATGCCCATGGATAATAATCATATATTTTCACGATACCAATAGGATGGGAAAGGAGTATTTCTATTAATAATTGATCAGCAGAAGTGACAACATTACAGACTTTCGTGTCGACATGGTTGAAAACCAAGAAACCAAGTTCCTTCCAACTGGGCCTCCACCACTTCAATCCTCCACCAAAGGCAAGCTCAAAGGAGAGAGACAATGAGGTTATCTCAACAATAGGGAGAGAGCTTGGGGGTTGAACACTGTGTTCAGACTTGAGGGACAAAGGGATGCAGACTCAATATGAAGTAATTTCTCTAGAGTAACTTTTCTCTCAAAGTTGAATGATTTCTCCTCTTTTCTATAGCTCAGAATTGTGCTTTTATATCCTTCAAAATGCAACTGAAGGGTCAATTCGGAACGTTTCTAGTATATGGAAGGCCAAAGATCAGATATCTCATGTCGTGACATGGAAACCCGACTCTATTTTTGTACTCTCGGGCACAAATCCTGATGTACACTAGTTGTAGTGGAGTAGCCTGCGTATACGCTTGTTGTATAGCTGATAGGGTGTGTATATGTAGAAAAATGTGTATTTTTAGCTCTGGATTCATCAAAAAGCGATGATAAGCCTGCATAGGGAAATGGGAAAAGGCCCTCTGTGCAAGATAGCAATGGTGAGAAAAATCTTGCTATAACAGATTCCCCCTAATGTGTGAGATCATAGGAGTATCTACGATGGCCAAAATACATTATAAATAACCCAGGAGTGGAGTGGTAGAGAACCAACTAGACAAACTCAATTTCTCATTTCATTCTGTACTAACTTTGCATACATGGCTGCCAAGAATACAATGCAGATCCATGTGGAAAATATACCAAATAAGTGTTTGTGGCCATGAATAGGCAGATACAATTGTGCTTATAGCCAAAAGTTTTCATAGTCATGAACAAGGCCCAGTGAAACTAGTCTCAAAACCAATATGAAGATATTTGTATACCATGGAGTGCAATCTGATCTCCCATGATCACTAAAGTCGAACATGTGCAGGTCCAATGAAAGGGAAGTAACAGCTCAAGAAAGTTGCGGCCACATAGTGATGTCTTCAAGTCTTCTACACTATCTTCCAAGGGTGCAAGTCTACATCATATGAATAAAGGATTTGAGGTCGAACACAATGAGACATCATTTGATTACCGGTCACTGAGTACATTCCTACAAGTGTGAATAAAGGAGTTGGTGTCGAACACTCGAGAAATCCATTGATTAGGATACATTGATGTATTCCCATCTATCAAAGGCGAGAGAGCCTGCCACTAATGACTGCAAGCCTCAAGGTACTCATAAAACTCTAGGTCACATATCCAGAATAAATGAGCTGAAGTCGATGGAAAGAGACCCACTGAAAGGAGAGCATTAAGGCATCTCTCATCAGTCAGCACGAGGAAAAAATCAGGAGCTTCATGATTTGGTGGAGATCAAACGAAGAACATTTTCACAAACCAACGACCCTGTGCATCTTTCACATGTATCAAATGCAAGCGTTACATGAAAAAGACCCTCTGAATAGAAGCCAATGATGAAAACTACTGAAAAATGCGAGTAAACGGCCAATAAGGCTAATGGCATCCAAGACACTGCATGAATCCCGAAGTGTGAATAGATGTCTTGTCGTCGAACACAAGGGAAACCACCCAGTCAATGACCAATGATGAAATGTCGAATGTTGGGTTCAAGGTGACCTACCGATGATGCAAGTAGGGCCAGGGTGCATGATAAGACCATAGTATCATGTGATTCTGAGACAAACTGAGGGTATGTCTGACATGCAAAGTCATGATTTTTGAGGAGTAGCCGACACAGGTTGATAAACTTCCTTTGAACAAGAGCATGAGACATATGGTGGACTCCGGTAGCATAGGCTAAATGATGTGACTATTAGATGCAGGAGGCATCAATAATGTCCTCTATAGGGACTATAAGAGTAACCAATCAGTAGAGAAAACTCTGTAACGAGATCAGCTTCCTAAGTCCATGCTAAACCCAAAATTATGATGACACAAGGACTCAATAATTTTTTTCTTTGTTCAAAGGTGACACGATTGCTGCCAATTATAATATCGTACTCCCTTCCCATCCGTCTTTTTTTTCTTTTTCATAACAAATGAATGCTATGATACAGAGGATGAAACGAGCGTCGCAAGTAAGCAAAATCAGTTCCAGTAGTGGAATGTACCTATGCTTAATGCAAGGCAGGAGATGGACACTCGGGGTGATGTTTCCTCCAGGGAATAGGGTGTCAAATTGTGAAGGATATAAACAAGGCTCTGCTTGGTTGAGGATACGAAACTGCTTAGGAAATGGTATATAACGCAAAGCAAGAACCGGCTAAAGGCTCAAATGCAAGCGAGGGCATGAGATGCAATCACAACTTAACGCCAAAAAATATCCTTTTTTATGTCTTTTAGTCTATTTGGTGTGAAAAAGGGGTAAACTTGTGCCAAATAGACGTCTTTTCAAATCCAATTTACGAGTGTGAAAAAAGACAAGTTCACTCGACAATCTTTTCTATTTTTGATAACTGAGATTCGTGGCCTTTCAAATCCAGTTTAACGAGTGTGAAGAGGACAAATCACTTGGCAATCTTTTTGGTTTTTAGACGAGTCAGAAAAGAGCTTAACTAAGACTTATTTTTGGGATTTCACGAGGAATGAGGTTGTATGTGCATGAATGAGAAATGAGGCACATCATAAGGTCATGTATCAAGTTATAATGGACTCTCAGTCCTAAGGAAAAACTCGGCATGGGCACAAAATGACAAAGGGGATCTAACTAGGGCACCCATGTTTGGTAAGTCTCTACCAGTTATTAGCGACACTATTTATAACAGACGGAAGGTTTTGTGTCGCAACAAATGGGTTCGTACCTAAGGCATAAAAATGTGGTAGTTGAAAGATAATGCAAAAATGCACGATGGAGTGGATACCTATCCTATATGCTAGGTTATGAAAATACCTGCCCGAGGTGACGAACAGCCAATCATGACGTTGAAATCCGCAAGAAAACTAAGTCAAAACTACAACAAACTAGCTCAAAACCACTCTCGAATTAGTCCATTAGGTTTAAAAATAGCATGAAACTATATAAAGTGGGTAAAAATAGCTTATAAATAGTAATAAAATCGAAAATTACTGTATCATTTTGATTTTTACCCAAATAGTGCAATTTGGACCAAAATATCTCCAAGATTCAAATGGCGATTGCGGGAGCATCGGGCAACGAAATCACGAACCATCTGGATCAGGTAATTCTTCATATCATCCTCTTCAAATTCAGTGGATTAAATTTTTGAATTAAGTTTCCGTTTTTTAGTTTTTGAGGGTGTAAATTAGGATTTTCAGTGTACGTGGGTCTCCTTTGTTAAGGTCTGGGACCTAGAGTGGAGGTTCTTCCTACAGGACCACGCGATCCATCCATGGTATAGTGGATCGAGGTTATGAGAGGGTAGGGGGGAGGTAGGGTTTCAATAGCCTACAACGATGTTTTTTTCTTCTGGTGGAGGCGGAAGATCATTACTCTGGACGATTATCCCTATGCGGGGATCAATTTCTGAGGAGATCTTGATATACCACTTCCACCAGGGGTCGCCTATGGTGATATAGGTAACAAATTTTTAAATATTTCATTTTTATTTTTTTTTGTATTTAAGGAACAAAAATATTTTTGGGATGGTGTTTGAGTATTAACTAGACACTTGTGTAATCGCAGACATGGGTTCGCGATGTCTAGAGGGATTCCTATGACATAGACGGAGGAACCGGGGAGATGAGGCAATGGGAGGAGAAGCGGAGAGAGTCCTACAAAATGTGCAAGGAAACCTGTCTCATTTGACATAGAGAATTCCTATGGTTCAGGTAGAGGATCTACCTGAAGCCATGAAGCGACAGGCAATT
Source organism: Picea mariana (assembly GCA_032191745.1). Lineage (NCBI taxonomy): Eukaryota > Viridiplantae > Streptophyta > Pinopsida > Pinales > Pinaceae > Picea > Picea mariana. The sequence continues at coordinate 18,802 of JASDQU011246031.1, read as the reverse complement.
GGTGTACCTAGAGCATGGGTATGACTCTTTCAATGTCTCGAAAATGCTATGGTTTTCTATCATGACACACATCCGGAGCCACAAGCGTAGATATCGCAGGATATGTATGCTGGTTGTATATGTGTATTGAGGGTTTTAGCCAAAATTTTGTAATATAAACAACATATTTTGAAATATATAAAAAAGGGAATCTTTGGCTTTACTTATATCTTACAATGTGTACATTGATTTAATGGATTTCTTTTCTTTATTAATGTGACAAATGCCAATATAAAACATAATTAGCATAGGCATCGGATACATCATTAGAACTCCTAGGAATGTGATACTATGTAATAAAATCAAATTGTCGTTCTAAAATATGTACCTGTAGGAATCGACGGAGTAAAGTAGGATCCTGCATGCGGTAATGACCGTTCAGCTGACATACTACTAACTAGGAATCCAAGAGAACTTATAAAGAGCGAATTCCATGTGAGATAGCATCGCACAAAAGTTCTATGATGGCGCTATATTCGGCCACATTATTCATGGATGGCCCTAGGCATGCACCACCAGAAGATACCATCAAACCCTCGGGTGAGTAAACCACCCAAGCGGCAGAAGCCAAGTTCTGTGTATGATGACTGGCTCCGTCTGTGAATCCTAGGTAGAACGAAGACTCCGTTAACATCTTCTAACAAAGGGAAAACTTGATAAGAATGTTAAAGGAAAAAGAAAAGAAGAGAATAGATGTATATACAATAAATTTACATTAGTATACAAAGAGTTTCTCCCAATCCTAGGGCTCAAGTGTAGTACCTTTTCAAGTAGAGCCCATTTCTAGGCTCGGCCAACTTATTCCCTTCATAATATTCTAATTTTTAGGCTTCTTTTCTAGGACACATCGCACGATGTAAGGACCGTGCCACATGGGTTTAAACTTGCCTGCCCCTAGCGGTTCTTTGTCTTGATCATATAAGAGGACCAAGTCACCCTCAGCATACAATCGGGGACAAACAGAATTGTCGTACTGAACCTTGACACATTTCTTGTTTTCCTTGATAGCCATAAATGTGTCTTGACACTGCTCGTCAAGACTCTCTAGGTGCACAAAGTGTCGCTCTAAATCTGAAGTGTCAGGTAGGATCTCGACTGCCAACCTGAGAGAAGGGATTTTGCATTCAACAGAAAGGATCGACTCCACATCGTGCACTAACTGAAAAGGGGAAAAACAAGTGGCAGTCTTAACCAAGGTTTGGTATGCCCAAAGCGCGGGATATAGCATCATGTGCCAATTGGAATTACTCCGACTGACAGTTTTTTTCAAAATGGTCTTGAGAGACCTATTGACGGCCTCTAGTTGTCCATTTTCCTAGGGGTAATAAGGGATGAATGACCATGTCTAAACCCCAGCTTAGATGCTAGTTCTACCATCATTTCATTCTGAAAGTGACTGCCATGATCAGTGACAATGTCACTCGGGATACCAAACCGGGCGATAATTTGGTTGAACACAAAAAAGGTTGCAGTCTTCCCATCGGATTTTATGGTAGGCATGGCCTTGGCCCACTTAGTAAAGTAGTCAAAGGCCACGATAATGTGTTGATTCCCCCGAGCCAAAGTTGGCTTGCAATCGACAAAATCTACCCCCCACTTGGTCAAGGGACCGGCGGTAAGGACTGGGTGAAGAGGGGTTGGATGAGAGAAGATTTTTCAAGTGAACACCTGGTAGGGGTGACACTTCCTAACCTCTTCAATACAATCTTTAAAGATAGTAGGCCAAAAACAACTGGCTCACAGGAGTTTTTGGGTTGTTGCAAGCTCAGATAAGTGACCACCACAGGCCCCTTTGTGGCAATCATTTAGGACTGACTTGTCTTCCTCATGAGTTAAGAAACGATGCAAGATATTATCTACTCGTTGGTGATATAAAGTGTCATCAACGATGGTATACTTTTTGGCTTGGTATCGAACACATCGTCAATCATCTCGCGAGAGATGATGAGCGAACTTCAAGGTTTGAAGATATAAACAAATGTCTCCATACCAGGGATTGGACGACGAGACAAGGAAATTTTGTTCATCTGCAAATGAATCAACATGGATAACATCCTTGTCTAATCATGGAAAACAGAATATTAACTCTGCAAAAACTAGCGATTTCTTGGACTTGGCCGAAGCAAAGTCAAGATCAAATTCTTGTAAGATGACAATCCATTTATTATATTTCCCTCCGATGATACGTCTAGTAAGGACGTATTGAAACAGATTGACATTGGAAACCACTGTAGTCTTGCAAAGTAATATATAGTTATGTAATCGTTGGACTGCGTGAACGGCATCCAAAGCTAGCTTTTCAACGTGAGAGTAATTAAGCTCAAGATCGACAAAATTTTGACTGAGATAGTAGATGACATGCTCATGGAGCTCATCATCCTCCTGAACTAGAACCATACCAATCGTCTCTACAGACGTGGCAATATACAACAGGTAATCTCTACTGTAATTAGGAGATTTCAGTAGAGGGGTCGATACCAAGGCTTTCTTCAAAGCATCAAAAGACTCCTGGGCTCGCTCATCCCATATAAAGGAGGTGTCTTTCTTCAAGAGGCGCATGAAACCCTTAGTGATATTGGCATAATTCACTATGAAACAATGTAGAAAGTTAGCTTTCCCCTGTAAACCTTGAAGTTGTCTAATTTTGCGCGGGGGAGGCAACTGAAGTATTGCCTCATCCTTAAGAGGATCTACCATGATACCGGTCTCGGAAACTAAAAATCCTAAGAGACGACCTGACTTAATGCAAAAGATGCATTTACGAGGGTTTAACCGAATTCTATAGTAATGACATCTTTCAAAAACTAGCCGAAGGTGTATAACATGATCCGCTCTCTTGTGAGAGTGAGTAGCAAGATCATCCAGGTAGGCTTCAACTATGTTCTTGAGATTGTGAAAGGAAAAACTCATGGCATGTTGGAAGGTTTCTCCGACATTTTTAAGGCCAAAAGGCACTTTCCAGTATGCAAAAGTAGCCCAAGGAAATATAAATTTTATCTTGTGTTGGTCCTCGGGTTTGATCTAGATTTGGTTATATCCTGAAAATCCGTCCATAAAAGAAAATATCTCACTTCCTGCACACTCATCGAGAATATGATTAATGAAAGGCATGGGGAAGTTATCTTTAGGACAAGCCTTGTTCAGGTCATGAAATTCCATACACACATGGATGGTTCCTTGCTTTTTATTCACAGGAACAGGGTTGGATACCCATTCGGTCAAGGGAACCAGGTAGATGAAGCCAACGTTAAGCAACTTCTCCACCTTTGCCTTAATAGCAAGGGCCTTCCTAGGATTTGCAACTCTAAGACATTGTCGAACAGGTTTAGCATCCGGGTAAGTTCTAATCTCATGTTCGACAATCCGAGGGTCGATCCCTAACATCTCTTCGTATGACCAAGAAAATACATCTTGAAATTATTTGAAGAGATCGGTGTAGATCAAAATTTCTTCTGGCGAACAATCTGCACCTATATTTAGGTTCTCAATCTTGCCAAGGGTATGAGAGATATCGATCAATATGGTAGGAGAAATACTTGCCATATTTCCTTCAGCATAAATGTTGTGCGTATCAAGTGGAACTATGACGTGACCGACTATCTCACTCAAGGTACACCAAAATTCATCTTGCTCGATTCTTTCAAGACTTGGGAGAAAATAAGATCGATGATGCATATTATTCCAAGGTCTCTTGAAACCATTCATGGCTTCGAGGATGGCTTCGTCCAAAGGCAAAGTCTCATCTAAGAAATCATGCGAACAAGATAATGAGGTGGCCCATATAGGCCTAAGAACGGGATCCTCCTCATCCGTCTACGAGGTAACAGGATCAGGATTGGCAGAAGAGTCAAGAACAGGTAGATATGCAATCTTCGATGTCGATAGTGGCATAGACATGCTAGCATGCAACTATTCTTCACACGACGAAGTCGGAGAAGGTAGGGTCCATGGATCACTAAAATAGGAAGTGGGGAAAGGAATGGACCTCCCTGCAGAAGCGAGCCTACTAGACATACAGTAAACATTGTGAATCATTGGCGAGAAGTCGAAAGTACCCATGAGGGAAGAATACATTCCGACACCAATATTCTTAGTTGTCGGTTGAGAATTGTTGATCACAGGGATCGACGGTCCAACGGATGCGTTATGACTAGAGTAAGCAAATGATAACTTGTCGATAGTCATGATCTCCCCTTGATGAGGAAAAAAAGTATACAGAATACGGATGATACGACAGCGACCATATCATAGGTCCAATTGCAACCGAGTAACAATCTATAATCGAGAGGTGCATCAACTACCTCTACCTCCACCTCTACCATCTTCCCACCTAACTGGACTGGAAAGGTGGGGAGAATACCATGAGGGTGAAAGGAATGACCATCAAATGCAATCAACATGTTCGACGACTTGGAAAGGGTCAGAGAACCGAGAGCTTCCCAATAGACTAAGGAAATCACGTAGGTGGCAGCACCTTCATCAACGACTGCTCGTTTGATAGTATACTTGGAATACTCCACGTGGATTTGGAAAGCCACATGGTAGGGTAAGCAAGGCTTCACATCCATGACGTCAAACTTGATAACTTTCAAGCCACTAGGTTCTAGAGCTCCTAAGGCAGAGAGTAAGGCATTCCTCTATGATGGACACGTCTGGAGTACCTCCAAAGCTGACATCGCGCAAGGGATTTGGTCCAGATATTTAACAATAGAGTAGTTATGGGTGGCTCTAGCATTAGGATTGTGGGTAGAGTGATTAAGTACTCCTTTCAGAATATGAGGTAGTGTCTCTGGTTTCTCAATCTATAAGTTCATCTTCGGAGGGGGAGGAGGAGCTTCTAGACTGGGACTATCTTTTGAAGAGATATAATCTCGAGAGTGGGTGGCCATATCAATTTTCGCGTCGACCATATTGATGCAAACATGGTCGCCATCTTGCGAAGGTGGGTTTTGACTTCCACCGGGAGAATTTTTGGCATTCAAATAACTCGAGGCTAAGTGTTGGTTGTGTGGGAATGGATTCATCAGCACAGTGGGCGGTAGATTTAAAAGCCTCACAGCCTCTGTAAGTTTGGGGCATAAATGTGTAAGGTGGTCATCGGTACAAAGTTTACAAGGAAACTTCACCTTATGTTTCTCTTTCTTGCCCTCTCCAACATTATCATTCTGTTTCCAATTATTATCCTTGTCCTTGGGTTTATTTTTATTCTTTCCACCCTTATGATTGTTTCGACCTTTTCTTTTATTCCCATCTAGTTGCTAGTCACCATTTGGGTTCTTCGACGATTGCATGGAATGTACATCCGTCAATTGGGTGGGTTTGGAGGATGCAGATGAAGTTGATCCTTTGGTAGACTTCGTCGTTGAGTCTGTGGACTTTACATTGGTGTACCCTACAATGCCATTGGCATGAGGTCTGGGTTTTTGCCTAGGATCGTAATTTGACTGTGTTGCTTCTTGAAGAAGGTGATATAACATCCCAGACTAAGCGTATATTAAATCTAATTGTTGGGATCTAAATATAGCTTCTTCTTCGTTGGAGACCCTGAAAGTAGCAACATCCTTCGAGATAGGAGGGTGCAAGGACTTTAGGAACCAATCTAGGAGAAAGGTCGGGGGTATAGGAGTCTTAATCAACCACCTCTGGCTACGCCATTCCTGGATATGATCCGAGATGTGAGTGGCGGTGTCCTGTCGTAAAGTCGACAAGAGTTTGAGGCCAGCATAATATCGAATGGGCAATTGAAATTGGTTGACAAAGGCTACCACCAACTCATTAAATGACCCATATGTCCCCCTAGGTATCTCAATGTACCATTGCAAAGAAACTCCAATGAGAGTGTGTTGAAATAATTGTAATCTAATAGAATCATGGTTCAATGAATTCGATGAGCACCAAAGGTGAAAGGTAGTAACATGTTCACCAGGTTCCTCTCCATTCTTACCCTCAAACTTTGGAATGTCCGAAGGAATTTTGGTGGGGATAGGGGGCCATGTGGGATGATGACTCACCGGGTAGTTCATTAACTTAGACAAATATGGAATATTTAGTGTGGCCAGAAAAGGAAGATGAGGTTGCGACATCTGGCCCCATCCTCCCGCGAAATATTGTATGTTGAGAACTACATTCCACCTAGGATTCTGGTAAGAACTAAATCCCTATCTAGAATTATAAGGCCCTCCTCTGGGATGATTCGTATAGGGTGGGTTGGGCATCATTCCAGCAGGAATGTTCTGATAAGGATTGTGAAAATTTCCCCCAGTCGGATTAGATCCAGGCTGGGGGTTATGAAAAATTCCCCCAACCAGATTAGATCCGGATTGGGGGTTTCCCAAAGTGTAATATAGACCTCCTCCAAGTGGGAACCCGAAGGATTGAAGTGGATTCATCATGCCAAAAGTATTGGTCAGAATAGACACCAAGGAGGTAGAGATATAGCGCAGAACTTGTCCGCCAACTGGGTTGTTCCATCCAGTCGTAGAACGATTAGAACCAGGGTTTAGAAAAGGAACACTTCCTATATTAGAATTCATTTGGGGGATATGAGAACCACCAAACGGAAAATGAGTGTAAGGAGGTGTAGTGCCCCCAAGTCCAAGGCTAGCGTTAGGGCCAGCAACTAGATTGGCAGTTGAAAACTACAAAGTGAAGTTAGGCATACCGTAAGAAAATGGACTAGAAGCCATAGGGATGGACTGAACATTGTAACCCGGCGAGTGAACAAAACCCCCAAAACGGTTAGAGGCAAGTGATGAAGCATTAACTACAGGTCGAGCCATAGTATTGGTATAAGCCTCTGACACTGCAACTTTAGTGGTTGTAGGAGTCGAAGGGGTGCTATTAATTATAGTGGGTATGGGAGTCGAAGAACTCCTAGTGTTCTGAATACTAGACTCAATACTCATTCTTGTGGAACCACAAGTCTAAAAGGTGGAAGTGTGTGTACCACTTCTAAAAACTCTACGCCTTTTAGAAGGCAAAAAACCGAAATCCGGTGGTAACTATAACAACCAACAGGACTGGCGAGGAAGCTGGTCCAACTCCATGATGACTTATGACTCTATAAAATAAAAATATATCCTAAGTCCAACTAGTAGTCAAAGAGTATACCAAAAAGTCAAACGACCAATATGCATGCAAACAAGCTAAAGTGGCTGAGTGGCCTCCCTCACTAAAGAAGGTATGTCTCATCCAAGAGGAACATGAGACTCCCTACTAAAGTTTGGAGGTAACAGAATCAGTTATAGAGGCCCTCATGGGCTTAACAACCAGTCGGTTAGATCCCCCCGGAGAGTTAATCCTCCATACAGGTTGTGTGTTGTCTGACCTCTATCTGACCCAGGATACAAGCAGAATAACCCCTGCAAGTAACCTATGAGATTCCTAAGTCAAGAAACCAATAGACCACTGTATAATCGATGCATAGGAGAGCATTCATAAGTCTGGATCACCATATGGGCAGGGTAGAAAAGCCCAAAACCTTGATAGCACCGCCTCTCACGGAGGTATGGGTACTAGCAAGATCCCCAAATATGAATAAATCCACAGAAATATCTCTGACGCTAGGTGAGTATCCAAGGGTTATCCCTTCAACTAACTTCGTGCAACCTCGTGATTAACTCCAGTGTGAGTGGAGCTTCCTAATCTTACCAATTATGCAATGGACTTATCAACCCCCTGTCTCAGACACATATGTTGATTTAATTTCCTTAAATAAGTTTACTCACAAAATCCTATTCCAAGGCACTAAATCTTAGACTAGTTTGTGCACCCTAAAAATAAAATCGTGACTAATAAATTTTAGTTTAAAGCATAAATTTTATTGGTCGTGATTACTCAAAAGGGTATGGAAGAGAAACTCATGATGTTATGACTCTGCAAGAAGATAAATATGAATATAATGCAAAGTCTATCTTTAACTTTTCAATAAATGATATGCTAATAAAAACAATGCAATTTTCAATTTCAACTCTGCAATTCAGAATTAAAAATGCAATCTTTCGCTAAATGCACTAAGCTAATGATAAAGGTTCAAAGAAAAAAATGCTAACCAATGCAAAATGCCTAATTTTTTGTATTTCAAATATATTAAAGAGAAAATGCATGGATTGAAAAGAAACCTGATATATAAATTCTACTATGTATAAACGAAATAACTTCAAGCAGAATATCAAGCAGCCAAGAAAACAACCCAAGGTTCAAGGACAAACCAAGAATGAAAAACAATGAGAAATACTATGCCCAAAAATTCTCCCAGTAGGTTTCCTGTCAACCCAGAGAAGCTCAACAGGCACTACAGATACCTAAGCAGGCTCAGCAATCATCAAATCCCACCCAGCAGTCACTAAACCAAGCAAATAATCAAGGGAAAGTGGTATACGTGAATGTTCAGTGAAACAGGGCATATACATGCATCTAACAGTGAGACAGAACGCGTGTGTACATGACTATCAAGGCAATAGGGCGCGTACATGCTTGAAAACAAGGCCAGGCAAGGGTAAAAGGGCTGAAAACTCGGACCTAGAGTGAACAGAAACTGTCAAGAAGTGATACGACAAGAAACACAAAGGAAAAAGAGCAATGCAAGAAGAAAAAGTACTTCAACCCTTAGAAGGAATATCTCTCCCCAGTGGAGTCGTCATTTCTGTTATGAGGGAAAAACTCTCTATGGCCAAGGGTAAACAACAATAGACAGGTATGACTACAGAAATCAACTCAATTCCATTGTATGCTATATAAACTAATGTGCTAGATAAGAAAAAGGCCTACCTCAATCCAACATTTGATGGTGTTCTGTCATTGAGCACTTTGACCCAAAGATTTATACCTACAATAAGTTCTTAACAAACAAGCATAGCAAGTACATGGTGATAATATAAAGGGGTTAGCACATTAGATAACATAATCCATTAATAAACATTACAATCATGCCCATGGATAATAATCATATATTTGCATGATACCAATAGGATGGGAAAGGAGTATTTATATTAATAATCGATCAATAGAAGTGACAACATTACAGAATTTTGTGTCAGCATGGTTCAAAACCAAGAAACCAAGTTCCTTCCAACTGGGCCTCCACCACTTCAATCCTCCACCAAAGGCAAGCTCAAAGGAGAGAGACAATGAGGTTCTCTCAACAATAGGGAGAGATATTTGGGGCTGAACATTGTGTTCAGACTTGAGGGACAAAGGGATGCAAACTTAATATAGAGTAATTTATCCAGAGTAACTTTGCTCTCAAATTTCAATGCTCTCTCCTCTTTTCCATAGCTCAGAATTGTGCTTTAATAGCCTTCAAAATGCAACTGAAGGGTCGAGTCGGATTGTTTCCAATATATGGAAGGCCAAAGATCAAAGATCTCATGTCTTGACATGGAAACCCAACTACATTTTTTGTATTTTCTAGCACAAATCCCAATGTATGCAGACTATAGTGGAGCAGTCTGTGTATATGCTTGTTGTATAGCTGATAGGGCATGTATATGTGGAAAAATGTGTATTTTTAGCTCTGGATTCATCAAAAAGGGATGATAAGCATGGATAGGGAAATGGAAAAAGGCCCTCTATGCAAGATAGCAATGGTGAGGCAAATATTGCTATATCATCTGTTCATTATGTTGATAGTGGTGTTGGTTTTGGTATTTAGTAATTGCATTGGTTATTTTGACAATCAAATTGACAAACTCAGCATGATAATTGGTTGATTGGAGAATTGGTTTGAATGCACAGTCGTTTTCTCTTACATTACAATTGTTGGATTGTTAACCCAACATTAGTTTACAATTGGTTAATGCACAACGATGCTTCATGCATGAGGCATGGGTATGTGTGTGGCGTTCCTGCAGCATGTTAAGGAGTTAATGATTGTTGTGACTCTGTGTTTTTAATTTCCAAATGGAGTGTTGAAATCGTGGTAATTATGGCATGACCATCCATTGTATTTGTTATCGATATTATTTGATTGCGCCATCAAATAGGGTCATGAGTTTTTAAACATGGCTTTGTTGCAATTTGATCAATTTATGTTATGATATCGGGTATACTATTGTTGTCTCGTTCTATTGGACTGATATCCCAACATTGTGAATGTCTAGAGTCAAAGAGAATTGGACTTGTACAGTCATAGAAATACACTTGTGTTTTGGCGAATGGTTTTTGTATTACACAGCATAGCGTGAATTGAAGTGGTGATTGTTGTCTGTGTGTTTAAATGGAAAGTCGGGATCTTTGCAATTTAAATATGGATCATTGTGTTGACTGTTCACAATGAATGTTTAATTAATATCATTCATTTTAACAGTGATAGGCATGGGTGTTGTGGCAGTAGGATCGCGTTACAATTTGATTGTAGATGGAATTGAGGGATTAAATTGGGCATGCTTTCTGTGTCTATGTTGATGGTTGGTGTGGGCAGTGGTTGATAAGTTAGCACTGAAATGAGTGGAAATAATTGACTGTGTATTCATTTGGGAATTGTTTTAAAATATTAAATGGATAAGTGAGATGAAATAGAGATCCCCTTAAAGGTTGTGGTGGAATGCATACTCTCTTGTTTGATGACACTATGTTAAATATTTGATTTCAAACAGTCAGCAAGTTAATGCACATAATTGTTTGAATTGTGCACAGTAATTGTTTTTTGGGTCATAGTGGTCATTTGGTTGGTGTATTTCCTTTTACAGAATGATTTTATTGATTACTTAATTAATTTTATGAACAGTGATCGATCTCTTTCCCTATCATTATTTATCTTTTCACTAATTACAATCTCATCACCTTCCCACATTCATTTTTTATCCCATGCTCTAAAATTTAATTACAGTCAAGAAGAATTTTGTATTGAAGTAGTTTCAAGTCACATACTCTTGATTGGATTACAGTGATGTTTTATTTGGTTTGAATTACAGTTGATTGCTTGTGATCTTTGAGAAGTAACTGTGTTTCTCTTCCCCCTCATTATATCATGTTTCTCTCAATACAAACCCCTCACATATCCCAGGACATTTTTTTTACCCCCCTATTCATTGACAATGGTTAAACAATTTGTATGGATTGGATTGCATGAGTGTGATATGTTATTGAGCCAAAATATATTTCATATTTTTAAAGATTTGTCATGTACAGTTGTTAAAAGGACTATTTTCTAATCAATCATGCATGTAGGAATGAGCTTTTTCAGCTGAGGTAACCATGGCAGGGGAAACCAAGGGAGAGGTAATTGGGAAAGAGGCCCAAGAAGGCCAAGATTCTCCATACACTTTGATGATGACTCACAAGAGTTAGGCCAATTGTTTCAGGCCAGATTTTTCAATTGGATTGGGCAAGAAGTGGTCCAACCTAGGCCTGAAAGGCCTCCTTTCCAAGATCCACAAGCCCCTGGTATTCTCATGCCCCCTCATGTCTTATTGCAACCCGAGGTTCCCGAAAATGACAGATGGAAATAGATTGTCCACCCAACAGTCTCCCAACATCATGGCTGGCCCAATTTGTCCTTACCTACTTCCCCCGCCTATTAACCAGATTTCCCAAGCTGCACCTGTCCACTCACCAGTTCAGTCCTCTCATGCTAGAAAAAGGTTGAAAATTGAGGCCCACCATGCCCTTGACAAAGGAAAAGCCATGGCTTCCCCTTCCTCACCCTCCAATGGTTCTGAAAAATATGTGTCTTCCTGGATGCATTTGAGGGATGATTTTTCTCATGTGATCACGAAGATTAGGCCTAAAGGCTCAGCGCAACCAAAGGAAAATTCAGAAAAATCAAAGAGTGACAGTAGCAATCAAGGAAAAATTGCATCTCATAGTGGGAAATATGGATTTTGAGTTTTTATGTTATTTATTGTTGATGACAGTTGACTTCAGAAGTTTTCAACAACAGGTTTTCTTTGGATATATGAGTAATATACTTTTTGAAAATAATTTCGAATATCAATGAGCTAAATTGTCAAATGTTAATGTGATGATGGGAGTCACAAGGAGGGGTGTTTTTCTTAATTAACTAGTTATGTTATGATTGTTAAGGAGCTAAAGCCAGTCACAAGGGGTCCTGCCTAGTAGTTATTATTTATTTATAACCCTTATTATGATTATTACTTTTCCCCCTAACTAAAAAGTTGGTGGAGTCTTTAGTTAACTTAACTAATGAGGTAGTTCAACTACTTCGACCAATTCCAATTTGCTTAAAGGCAAAAGGAAAGGGAGGAACAAGAGGAGGATAGAAGGAGAAGCATACTAAGGTTTGATCTTTGAGTTTATGGTGAGATAGTTCAGTTTTCATTCATTCCTTAATTTATCACAAGCTTAATTCTTTTTTATGATAGCAGGTTCTTATTGTAGACAACAAGATTCAGGGTTGAATTACATCATTCAGACACTTGTTTTTCAGAGGTGTTGATCTATCTTTGATAGTCTGTGTAGACTTGTTTGTTTGTGAATTAGTTTTCATGATTGACAAAGGCTATTATGCAGAGTCGAGTGGGAAGAAATATGTGGCAAGCTAATACAGATTTTAGAGTTCAGTTTTTTATTTTTTTTCAGAGGACCTTTTGTATGTTCCATCGGGGATGTCTATGTTTGACTTTGGTCCGAAATTTCTACATGAAATTTTGTAAAAAGAATGACTCTTTAGTGAATTGGAATGAAATAAAGGATTTCTTTATGTCTCATCTTTCTTGATTATCATCTTGGTGTCTTTACTTCTATCTCTACATTTATTTCAGCAACTATTATATTCAGAAACTCATATTAAAATGAATTTCCAACAAGCTTTTTATTTATAAAAGACTAGCCTAAGCACTTGTAATCAATACTTGTGAGTTAGGATGTTATTTTTTGTTGGCTATAAACATAGGGTGATATTCCCATCTATTTTTCTTTAGCCAAGTAGAATCTGAAAATGATTGAGTAATATCATTTCATATCTTTTCCTCAACATTTATTTGGCGACCATACTGGGGAGATCTTCAATATCTCTCTGGTTAATTTTTATACTCGATTTTCATCGATACATCTATTTTTATGATATTGATTCTTTGACTGTTTTATTTCTTAATGACTATACCTGTTACAAGGCAGCCCAATATTGATCCTGGTCTTCAAGATCAGACCAACAATTCCTTGAATCTGTTTAATACCATTTTAGACACTGCCAATACCCATGTTGAGCTTAACCATTCATGGTCAGCAATTGAATGAGATATTAGCGCTTAAGAATGATTGGAAGCTAGATGTAGACAGCCTAGAAATCAGCAGTAACCTTCTTTTTTCTTTAGTTTTGGCCTTTCTTTCATGTCCTTAGACTCTTGTGTTTATATAAGAAGAAGAAGAGGCTTATCACCTGAAATTAATCTTATTGCTGAAATAGGAAGAAGGAACGTTTTGTTATATACCCAATGAAGTGCTATAAGGAGAACTTTGTATGATTCATCCAGTTCATCTTTCTTTCCCTCATCTATCATTCACGAGATGGCATCTAGTGGTGGCTTTGGTGGCACTGGAAGTGCTTAATCTTCTTAGTCTTCATATTCATCAGTGTTTGGTAGCTTATATAGCCATCATATCCCTGTCCAATCTAACACAAATCCCACCAAAGTCAATAAAAAGTATGGGCTTTTTTAGTTTGAAGAAGATGCCACAACCACACTATGGCATGTGTCCTCTCCTCTTAACCTAGCACCTGCTACCTGTCCACTTCCTAAATTCAAGGAGAATCTTCCTAAGTTCTCGCAGAATAACATTGTCACTACAAACAAACACCTGGTGATATTTTCTAATGCTTGTCATAACATAGGGGCCAATGACAATGATACTTGTATGTGTTTATTCATCAATTCCTTGGAAGGAAAGGCGGCGGCCGATTTCTTTGACCTTCCTCCTAAGATTATGTCTACTTGGGAGGAGTTGATCTATTGGTTCAGATCCACTTATATATATATATAATATGATTATGATTATTATTATTCTAGAAAATGGAGGTTAAAGTTCTGAGAGAATAAAAGGCCTGAAACCAAAAGAAAATGTAATTTAATACTATTATAATGTCAAAGCATATAATGGAATGACCCATGATTAAATGTTTTAATGATCTCGTGGTCTTCAGAACTTTGGGGCTTCGGGATGTTTGGAATGTTGTAACACACAAGCTAAAATTGTTGAAGGCCCG
>JASDQU011246030.1:0-25912 GCA_032191745.1 Picea mariana | reverse complement strand
CTTGGAATCCCTTGGATGATTCACTTGATGAATTCCCCCCCATTCAATTTCTCCAAAACCTAAAAAGGGTAAAGAAGGTTGCAATTAATTGATCTATTGAGAAAAAGAAGAAGGATGAAAACACCCTAAGATAAGCGAAAGAATATCTAGAATCTTGATATAATAAAGAATGTTTTTATTTCCTTACAGATAATCAAAAGGAGGAAATCAAACTCCCAGAAGATAAAAAAAAGGAAGATCCTACTTGACAGGAAGAAAGAATGGATAATTAAGAGTAGAGATATTTGGTAGTAGGAAAGGGATGAAAATGCTAAATTTTTCCACAAGAATGTAATGAACATGAAAAACATTCATTCTGTCTAGAATATAGAGAGAGAGGATGCCTCCGTGGCTATGAGCTCTTTGAAATTGCTATTGAAGGAGTTAATTATTTTTAGTATATTTTTAAAGAAGGATCCAAAGAAACCATAGAAACATTCATCATAATGACTAAATTATTTCCAAGATTTATTAACCCTAAAGATAATCAAGAATTAATGGATGAATTCAAGAAAGAGGAGCTTCTACAAACTTTCCATAGCTTCCAAAAGGACAAAAGCCTTGGGTCAGATGGCTTCCCAATGGAATTCTTCCTAAACTATTTTGATTTCATTAGAGAGGACCTTCAATGTGTGGTCAAGGTATTTGGAACTTTTGGGAAAGTATTAGCAGCTTTTAATACTTCCTTATTAGACCCAATCCTAAAGACATATAATCCCACTCACTTCTATAACTTTAGACCAATTTCTCTTTGTAATTGAATTTAAAAATTTATCTCCAAAATAATATCCAGAAGGATAAGATGAATTTTCTCTCATCAGATATCTCCAAAGCAGTCTAGATTTATGAAAGTAAGGAAAATTCATAAGGCAGTGGGGGTAGCATAGGAGAGTCTCCATTCAATCAATTCTAGGAACCTAAAATCATTATCCCTGAAGGTGGACCTTTCCAAAGCATTTGATAGGGTGAGATGAGATTTTATTAGGCATCTTTATTCATCTTGGTTTTTGTCATGGCTTTGTTACTTGGATAATGATTTACATTAGCTTAGTTTCTTATGAAATTCTAACTAATGGTGCTACCTACCTCTCCCTTTTTTAAATTTAGAAGAGGGATTAGATAGGGTTGTCTTCTCCCCCCTATTGTTCCTCATTAATGTAGAAGGTCTTAGTAGATCTATTAAGAAGGACACAATAATTGA
The DNA here is from genome assembly GCA_032191745.1 of Picea mariana. Lineage (NCBI taxonomy): Eukaryota > Viridiplantae > Streptophyta > Pinopsida > Pinales > Pinaceae > Picea > Picea mariana. The sequence continues at coordinate 24,672 of JASDQU011246030.1, read as the reverse complement.
AACATTAAAGGTATACATGTTGGTACTTCTTGATATGTCACTTGTTTAATCCTCATTGATGACATTTTAATCTTTCATGAAGGAACCCAAAGGAGGGTATAAAATATTAGAGAGATCATCAATCTCTTTTGTGAAACAACATGTATGGAGCTTAACATTGAAAAGTCAACAATCTCTTATCGGGGACTCTTGGAGAATGAAAAATATTTGTGTTTCCAAGTATTTCCTTTTTAGGTACTGGTGATAGATGAGGGGATAAAATACTTTGTCTTTCATTGGAAATAAAATTGGTATGAAAGTGGTGACTGTAAGTGTCTAATAACAAAGGTATATAAAAAACTCAACACATGGTGCAATTAATGTCTCTCCAGAGGAAGTTGACTGGTTCTTGTCAGATCAATCTTAGAATCCACCCCTATTTATTGGATATCCTTGGGGTGGATGCTGAAAGGATTCCTTGAAAAAATTAGACAGTTAAACTTTAGGTTCATTTGGTTGGAGGAGGCAGGAAATGTTATTGCACAAGTTGTAGGTTGTCCAAATCCCGACCCAACCACTAGAATGGAGATAAATTTGAGAACACCTACCCACTGTCACCTTAGGCAGGTGTTCTCACCACTTTAGAGGTGAGGTAGTCACCTCAAGGGGGGAATCTCGGTGACCCTAGGGGGGGATTGAGACGAAAAATGTGATGTATGAATGGATTACCCTATAGGTAAAGTTTTATATGGAAAAGGGAATTTGGTAATGATTCTTGAGGGTTGATTGAGGTTGCCAAAGCTTTGAGTGACCTGCCAAGAGATAATACTTGTCCGAGACACAAGGAAAACTAGGTATACAATGCAATATATCAATTGGAAAAGAAATTTAAGCTTGTTGTCCCTAATATAATATGTTAGTAACAGTATATATCATAAATAAAATGGCACAATAAGTTGATAAAAAGTGCTATAAATCAAGTGAAAGATGCAAGATATAAACTAGCTAAACACTAGTGAAACTCGAGATTTAAAGACCACGATAATAGCATCGAAAGGTAAGGCTGTTGTAAACACTTTCTGCAGAAATATAAATCATCCTTATGGCTGTAACAAAAAACTTATTACAGAAACAATATCATCCACTACAACTCCCCCAAATATTTCTAAAAAAGTGCGCTAGGCTTAGTAGTTTAGGTGTACAAATGTTAAGCAACTTTTAGTGGTTGATTTAAGAGTTATTGAAGAAGTTAGATTAGGGTTTCTGCATCCCTAATGGATGAAGATGAATTTTTGTAATAGAATAAATAAATACCCCTTTATAGGGGATGCCCTAGTGGCTTAGAAGTGCTCTAGGCACGAGAAACAAAACCCAGATTGCAAAAAGTTAATATGGCAAAAAATCACGTTTCCCAATGCACTATTTTATTTCTCCATTGCAAAAATATTCAGATTAGTGCCTTTAAAATTGGGTGAATGGAGTATTTAAAGCACAAGTTATATCAACAAAAACCCTATGTTTGTAAATCCTCTTACTCCCTAGGGTGTATCAACCAACTTAGGGTAAATCTAGGAGGGTATACACATTCATATTCCTCCTAGCAACCCTTACTCAAGAAAAGACTTATAACCTTAACAAAAAGATGAAGAAAATATGGAGGGTGTATCAAACCTACTCCTCCCTAGGGTTTCCACCAACAATAACAAAAAATAAGCATATGCATATTTTTCCTTACCTAATCCAATAAATGAGATATCAAACCCTAGTTTACCATGCAAAATTCATCCAAGATTCAAGAGAACAATCCTTTAGGGGGTGTGCATCACTCCTCCTCATCCATTCACCAGGAGACATCAAAATACATTTCACAAGAGAGAAACACCATAATCACCAAGACTGGCGAAAATTCTAGCCAAGTACTTCTCACAATGGGAGAGTTATGTTTTCCAATGAAATTCACATGATCTCTATTTATAAAAAATGTCTAATATATAGTTTGTCCACTTAATTTTAGGGTAAAACAAAAGATAGGGGTCAAAAACCCTAATCTTTCCCCTTTACAAAAATAATATTAAGAAATTGATCTTAAAATTTACTTTTGCACAAAAGAAACCCTAAAGTAAGATGACGCGACCCCTTTAGGGGATGTTTTGGCACTTGAGCAAGTCATTGGAGAATATGTGGAAGTCGTTGGGGCTCCTTGAGCCTATTCTTCATGCACCAAGACTTCTCCATGCCTCATTCGATGAAAATATGCCAATTTTCAATGTGCAACTCCATCACCACCAAACCCTAGCTCCTTCATGATGTCAACCCTCAATGAGGTGACTTTTTTCCTCTCCTAGGAAATTCATTTGGGTGGCAGAGGTTAGGTTAGGCCCATCATGATGTCTTATAGGCCTCCAAAGGCATGTATCTTTCATCCAACATGTGGGTTGTAGGCATCCATCCTGTGGGCTTCTTTCCCCATGGAAACCCAAGCTAGGCTTGTTCTCCCAAAATTGGCCACCAAGCAAGGTCCTGCAAAACAAAAGGGTACGCCCTCCAAACATATCAAGTCAAATATATCATGACAAGTGTAAACCATGTCTAATAAGAAAGGCACCTAAACATGTGCACCAAAATTACCTCATCAAATTAAACAAATGCTCAAAACTCTATACAATTTACCAAGTTTAAGTATGGGAGGGGTGTCATAGGAGTCCTATTAGGTAGACCAAAGCCCTCAAGTAGGGGATTCTCCCAAGGATGGTCTTTCAAGGTCATGTAGTGGATGATGAGGTGGAAGGGTTTTAGACTTCATAGTTCGATGAGTTTCATGACATACAAGGGCACATATTATCATTTATGGGTGCCTTTGTAGAGGGTGTGTGACACCTTCGTTTGCGATGCAATTTTTCCAAGCCCATCTTATTTCCATTCTTTATTTTTTTCATGTTTTAAGGAATGAGTTGAAGGTCACTTTATTGGTGTGGTGTCTAGATAATGACAATGTCATTCAAAAATGCCTTGCAAAAAAGAGAAGGTTGGATTGTGATGAGACCCCCTTTCTCTCAGTTATGTAACTGAGATCCATTACCCTAGCTAGGTGACCAGATGATGGTAATGTCATACCGCTAAATACCCATGATCATGATATGTCGGCTGGTGATGAGACCTCCTATCCTCCAAATAACCCCTTACTCATTCATTATCATTTGTTTTGTAGGTCCCCCTTTTCTTACGAAGAAGCGTTTCATTGCTTTCTCAGGGGATCCTTGGGCGAAGCATCTAGAAGGTCTATATCTAGTATTTTTTCTTTTTAGCCAACAAAAATCCCTCTGGGCCTTCACCCCCTTCTTCCCATGAAATGAGGTATGTTCCCTTATTGGGTCACTAGAGTCAAAGGGCCTAGAAGAGGACAACATGATGGGAGTGAAATGAACAGAAAGTGGTAAGTATGGTCGACATTGGTACAATAACCCCTTAAGAGACCCTTAGTCAAAACAATTTCCCAAAGGTTGGCCACTTACTAGGAAATCTATGAAACTCACCAAGGTGAAACAAGGTCAAAGGAATAATGTCCAAGAATACGTTCTATAATCAATATCAACTTAAATAAAACATGTTCAAATGCCTTAAATATTAGGGTGATTACCTGCCACAATACCTGACTTGTATCGCATGGAGAAAGACTCGTATACCTTCTAGAAGCTAGCCAGTGTGGTGGATGCACTGACAATGGATTAGAATGTGGTGATGGATCAAGCTTTTGTATGTGCAAGTGGATACTAGTAGTCATGTTGTCTCTCGGTACTCCATATATGCAACATGAGGGCCTCGAGACATCATCTCCTTAGTTATCCCACAAAATCGAGATAAAATCTGGCTCCTAGTCATGGACATGTGTTCACCGTAGAGTGCATGAGAACCACAACATATCCTGGTAGACATGTTCCTACACTGAAACAAGAAATCATAAAATCTAGGGTGGTTCTATCACCCTTCACCCATATATATCAAAATCCAAATGAAAACTAATCTAGAAAATAAAATTTTAGCATTTTTTCAAAACATTTCAAACTAAGCATGAAATCAAAATGCAAGTAAAGAAAAATGAAATATGAAATATATCTAAACCAATATGCGCAATCAAGATGAAAATGCAAGGAAAGCAAGATGACGTACCTACTTACCTAGGGCACATGCCCTGAATAAGTCATGTGACCTGAACATAAGGTCGGAGAAGAGATCCATCCACTGGTAATGGCATCTTTCTCCCATCCAAGGCTGTTAAATATTACTTTACTTTATCAAAATTCTTCTTGATGATGTAAGGGCCAAGCCATGAGCTGCCATCTCTCTGGTCATACCTGGGCTTTCCCTTTATTTTTTCCCACATGAGCACAATACTTCCTTCATTGAAATTGATGTAAGTTATATTCTCAATGTATGGATAGGAAGGAGGCTCTGCGTTGACCATCCTTTTGATGGCTTCTTCACGTTCTTCATCTTCTTTCTTCAAAATTTGGATAGACCCTGGCTCTTTCCCTTGGTACTTTGAAAGTTTCTCTTTGTATTTATCTGTCCTTTAGAGGAGCATATCTATGGAGTCTTCCTGCATGAAAGGAAACTCAGATGGATCATACTCAATAATTTGTCGAGGCACATCATAGTCACACTCACTGATGTATTCAAGGCCATTAGAATCCATCACATGCTTATCATTCTCTTCCTGGCTATAAAATATCTCAAAAGTGTCATCACCCATGGGGATGTATGCATGGGTAAGGTTCATGCTAAGGAAATTCCAAAGGTCATAAGACCATCTCCTCTATAATATCATCCCCCAAGAATCCAGAACATCGATCACTACTATGTCCATGAGGAGGTTGATATGTGGAAAATCAATCAGAAAGACCTTAACGTCCTCACATAACCCATAAACCTTGACCCTTTTATAATCAATACAACATACATTACTATAGGGTCAGGTTGTCTTCAAACCAATTTGTTCCATGACCTTCAATGACATGACATTTATTGAGGCCCAAAAATCGAGCATACAATTGTTCAAGCAAAGGCCATTCATGCCTAATGAAAGATAGAAAGGAGGATTTTTGTCCCTTTGTCGATCAAGATACATAGTGTTCAAAATGATAGGAGGGTATTCCTTCTCGGTTGGTACCTGTAATATCTTCAAGAATTACCTTTTCACAGAAGGGATATTTCACATATTGGTCATTGGGATTGTCATATTCAGTTTTCCAAACATGGTTGCAACATCTATATTCAACTGAATCTCATCTGTGGGAGTTGGATTAGGAAGCAACTCATATACTGGAGGAGTAGGTGGTGGGGCCACCTTTTCTGCTGATGGAAGAAGAGTGGCAGGATGCAATGGAGGGGTTGAAGATTTATTTCTTCTAGTATAGGTAAAATATTCCCTCCTCCTTAACTCCTTCTTATGATTGTCTGTCAATTGATTCAAGGCTCAGAGTCTCCCCTCTCTTCCCCCCGATCTTCTGGCTTCATTTATTTGTTCTTGTGTGACTTGTTCCTCTTGGAAAATGCATATCATATCCATGAACTTCATACCGTCAGGAGAATATTCATCTCGTTGGGGACACTCATCTTCTCTGTGATGTTATTAGCATGGAAGGCACCAAGCTTCTATGTCAACCATCCCAACTAGTTTCAAAGTATTATGGGCCTTTTCCTCTTATTGAGGCCTTGGTTTCCATCCTGTGGAATATCTCTGATGTCTAGTAGACTAAGGTCTGGGAGCATATTGATTTATTTCTATAGTAGTCAAATGACCCATGATCTAGTTTTGTACATAGGTAAATTGAGTACTCATCTTATGTATCTTCTGAGTCAAGAGGGAAATCAGATGAGGAGTATTGCTGTTGGAAACCTTAGTCTTTTCTTTTTTCTTGACACTAGGGTACTGAAAAGGATCCACCCTTGAATCAAGAAGATTCTCTTCAATGTCAACATTGTATTCTTTGGCCTATGCTAACGACGTGGGATTCTTGTCCTTCATAATGAAGCAAAATTTCCCTTCAAAAGCATTCATATAGAGGAGATGGACTAATGTGGCTATAGGACAGAACTCTGTCGGAATCTAGTTGTACAACCTGTCATATTTGGTATTGAATTCATTCACTGTCTCATTCTCCTTTTTCTTTATCTAATTGAATTGATTCACAAGCATCCCATCTTCTTTCTTTGTTGACAATCTTCTCTTAAACAACTTGGAAAAATATTCGTAAGACGTGAGATGATTGCTAAGAAGGCCTCCGAACCAATAAAGAGCTTCTTCAGTCAAACATGAAGCAAATAGTCTCATGGCTACATCCACATGTTCAATTCCTGCATTGTCCATGTCTCGAACTATGATGTAAACATGATCCTCAATAGTCACTACATTATTTCCTGGGCACTTTGGAAACCACTTGTTTGACTCTTTTGTCATTGTATTGGGGTATCCCTAGATGGTGGCCATGTTAAGGGGTTTGTAAAGGTATTTTTCCCAAGGTTGATCCATTGGATAAAGGGGAAGGGTACCGTGGAAGAGGGTTTTAATAGAGGGATACTTGGGGGGAGGTATTCTTTGGTATACCTTAGAAGGTTTGAACCTCCTATGGGGAAAAGGCTTGGAAAAGGAAGGGTTCTAGGAAGGTGGAGTCTCCAAATGAGCTTCAATAATAGCTCATCAAAAAGATGAAAAGGGAAATTCCCTTGGGTGGTGTCGCTAGGAAATATAGGTAAGAGGCTTTGGGATAGCTCGCCAAAGTGTCGTTAGGGTTCGAAAGAGGATTCAAAATCCTCCCCATCTATGGTGCCAAAATGTTATCACACAAGTTGTAGGTTGGGAAAATCCCAAACCAACCACCAAAATGACGATAAGTTTGAGAGCACCTACCCATTGTCACCTTAGGCATGTGTTCTCGTCACTTTAGAGGTGAGGTAGTCACCTCAAGGGGGGAATCTTGGTGACCCTAGGGGAGATTGAGACAAAAAATGTGAAATATGAACGGATGGCCCTAAAGGTCAAGTTTTTATATGGAAAATGGAATTTGGTAATGAGTCTTGAGGGTTGATTGAGGTTTCCAAATATTTGAGTGACCTACCAAGAGATAATCCTTGCCCAAGACATAAGGAAAGCCAAGTATGCAATGTAATATATCAGTTGGAAAATCAATTTAATATTGATGCACCTAATATCAAATTTTAGTAACAATATATATCAGAAATAAAATGGAAAAATAAGCTGCTAAAAAAGTGCTAGAAATCAAGTGAAAGATGCAAGAGATAACTAGCTAAACACTAGTGAAACTCAAGATTTAAAGACCAAGATACTAGCATAAAAAGGTAAGAATGTTGTAAACACTTTCCACAGCAACATAAATCAACCTTATGGATGTAACAAATTACTTATTACATAAAGAATATCAGCCACTAAAACTCCCCCAAATTTTGCCAAAAAAGTGTGTCAGGCTTAGTAGTTTAGGTGTCCAAACTTTAAGCAACTTTCAGTGGTTGATTTAAGAATTAATGAAGAATTATTTAACATAATAAAGAAATATCCCTTTATAGGGGATGCCCTAGTGGCTTAGAAGTGATATAGGCATGAGAAACAAAACCTAGATTGCAAAAAGTTAATATGACAAAAAATCACGTTTCCCAATGCACTATTTTATTTCTCCAATGCAAAAATATTCATATTAGTGCCTTAAAATTGGGTGAATGCGGTCTTTAAAGAAAAATTTAGATCAACAACAACCCTATGGGTGTAAATCCTCTTACTCCCTAGGGTGTGCATACTAACTTAGGGTAAATCTAGGAGGGTATACAAACTTGTATTCCTCCTAGCAACCCTTACTCAAGAAAAGACTTATAACCTTAACAAAAATATGAAGCAAATATGGAGGGTGTATCCAACATACTCCTCCCTAGGGTTTCCACCAACAATAACCAAAATTAAGCAAGAAATAAATAACAGATGCAAATTTTTCCTTACCTAATCCAAGAAATGAGATATCAAGCCCTAGTTTACCATGCAAAATTCATCCAAGAGTCAATAGAGAAAGCCTTTAGGGGGTGCACATCACTCCTCCTCATCCATTCACAAAGATAAATTCACCAAAAGAAATTTCACAAGAGAGAAACACCAGAATGACCAAGATAAGCGAAAATTTCAGCCAAGTACTTCTCACAATGGGAGAGTTATGTTATCCAATGAGATTCACATGATCTCTATTTATAAAAAATGTCTAACATATAGTTTGTCCACTTAATTTTAGGGTAAAACACAAGATAGGGGTAAACATCCCTAATATTTCCCCTTTACACAAATAATATTAAACAATTGATCTTAAAATTTACTTTTGCACAAAAGAAACCCTAAAGTAAGATGGTGTCACCCCTTTAGGGGACGTTTTGGCACTTGAGAAAGTCATTAGAGAAGATGTGGAAGTCGTTGGGGCTCCTTGAGACTCTTCTTCATGATACAATCCTTCTCCATGCCTCACTTGGTGAAAATATGCCAAGTGTCAATGTGAAACTCCATCACCACCAAGGTGAAACCATAGATGATTTTAGGGGCTAAATTTCACAAATGAGCTAATTTTTCATGGTTTTTTCCAAAACATGATTCGCCAATTTCCATTTTTTCTAAAAACAATTTGCCCAAATTCCACAGAATAAAATTATTTTACCTTAAAAATCGCCAAATTTTTCTAGAAACTATATAAAATCCTTAAAAATTTGAATATTTTTACAAAAGTATAGCCAAAAATTTTACATTTTAAATATTAAGGACTAGTAATATTAGCCCATATTTCTACATTTTAATATAAATTTCCATCGTTAAAATTATCCTTGGGTGAAACAAGGTCAAAGGAATAATGTCCAAGCATGCATTCTATAATCAAAAGAAGCTTAAATACAACATGTTCGAATGTCTTAAATATTAGGGTGATTACCTGCCACAATACCTGACTTGTACCACATGGAGAAAGACCCATCTTCCTTCCAAAAGCTAGCTGGTGTGGTGGATGCACTGATAATGGATCAGAATGTGGTGATAGATTAGGCTTTTGTATGCACAAGTGGACACCGCTAGTCATGTGGTCTCTCGACACTCCATATTTGCAACCTGAGGGCCTTGAGACATCATCTCCTTAGTTATCCCACAAAATGGGGATAGCAGAAAAAAAAGGGATGTTTCTAGCCTCTTGGTGAAAACTTACAGTACTAAAATATCAAGGTGGATGGGGCCTTAAGAACATATTCCTTTTCTCAAATAACCTTGCAATGAAAACATATATGGAAAATGATACAAGGCTCTAAACCCTATTTGTAGATAATCAAATAAAAGTATATTTCTCCTAAATCCATAGAAGAATGGGTCAAGTAGCCAGTTCAACACTCTACGAATGCATCAATAATATGGAAAGTGGTGGTTATGGTATGTCTTCTCCTTGATAGTTAATTGGTTGGTTTGGAACATTGGTAGAGGAAACAAAGTCAAAATTGGCTTGGACCCCTAGATTGGAAGCAATGATGCTTATAGTCTCCCACACCATCTAGTTATGGATTTGAAAGTCAGGGATACCATACTCTATGATAGGTATGTTGGGGATTCAAAACTTTGGACAGACTACAATAATGGTTTTCCTGGGAAGAGGTTGGACTGCCATAGGAGTATGCAAACATATGGGGATGCTATACTCAAAATCTAAGAAGTTGCTTCATAAACATGAATCATCAATAAGATAATATCATTTTTTCTTTTACTCCTATAGGTAACTATGAGTTGAGACTAGGATACAAGTGGTCTATATTGGATACTTATATTATTTTTCACCTATCTCAGTGCTTTTAGAGTGGAAAAAATTAGAGGAATCGACTTGTAAGGTCATTTTAATGGTAGGTCCCCATTTGGAAAGTTGGGGATTGAAACCTTCCAGATCCATTTGAGGCATCAAAAAAATTTTGGGAGGGTAAAAAATTTCCCATATTTTTCTAGGACACCTTGATTCTATTCTACACATAGATACCTTTCCAATGGTGCAAAAATCATTTCAATTGGAGCTCGTATGAAAAATTTATGCCTCCCACAAGTTGAAATACTATGTTGACCACCATGGTACAAGTGAATGTCATTTCAACCCACATTACTCATGCATATGGGGCTATACACGTATGGAATTTAAAGAATATTCTAGAAATCCTAAAACCCTATCACAATTGAGGGTTGAGAAAGTCAAAACCCTACCCCTAGATGGCTATCGAGCTATGTTAAATACCAAGCTACTAGGAGGAGAAGGGGATTCTATTCTTTAGAATTGTATTGGTTCCATAGTTGATCAAAGCACCTAGGAGTGGTATTTTGAGAGAATAACATCGAAGGAGAGATTTTGTAAAAGCCATATAGGCCACAATGTCAAAGGAAAATCCATAGAGAGTGCATCTTTCTTTATACTTACATTTGAAGAAAAGAGAGTAAAGCAGCCTCACCTTCTAGTTTCTTTTTCTCCCATATTGGGTTTCGTAGGTTATATCTTGTGTTTATTTGTGGATGGTGTGTGAGTATTTATTTCTATTCTCTATTTTTTTTCATTTCAACTATTTCATACATTTAAGTAGAAAACCAGTTATTAAAGAATATGAGATATAAAGGAAATTAACCTTCACAGTAAATATTTCAGTATTTTATTAGATCTGTTGTGACGAACAGTTCCAGTGGAATATCCATGGTAGTTTATATATCATATTGGTATCAAAGAAGGTTTTCTTGGGGTATTTTTGGAAAGTTATAGGGATCCAGGAATCAATTTAAGAAGAAAGTTGTAGAACCCTAGCCATGGACGATGAGTCTGTTCATAACAACCCTCGATATCCAACAAAGGAGAGATTTGTGAAGATGGAAGAGAAATTTGTCAACATATCTCACAATATGTCCCTCCTCATGGAAACTCTAGCAAGCAAGCTCAAATCATTTGGAGAATTTGGAGGATCAAACTCAAAGATCAAATCAAATGGGAAACTGGGGGATAAAAAAGACCCATAAAAGGAGTCACAGAAAGAACCTGAGAAAGAGCATCCAAGTTCTAATACAATAATCCATTCACAATATTTATTCAATATGGAAGAAAAAGTGGACATAAATCCATACCAAGGTGAGATATATGCATTAAAAATGAATCATTGGTTGTAGTAACTAGAAGTTTATTTCGACATTCACCATATAGATGAAGAACAAAAGATATCATTTTCCAAATTAAAGTTAGAGGGACATGCTTTAACTTGGTGGGAAAACCATACATAAACAATTAGGCTGGATGGTGATCTACCAGTAACTAGGTGGGAGGAATTCAAAACCCTCATAAAGTCCCAATTCTACCCTATCAGGTATGTAGAGGACCAATGGATCCAGTGGCACTACTTTGGGTAGAAGTAAGGGTAGAGTGTATAGGAGTACACCACCGAGTTTAGAAATATGGCCATCATGATGGGTATCTATCCGAAGAACCCATATGTACTCCTCAAGTACTTGGAGGGTCTACATATCCATCTACTAAAGAAAGTGATGATTTTCAAGCCAATGATAGTGGACGAGGCATGTGTATAGGAACAATATCTAGAAAACATATTCCACAAGAAAGGGAAGCCAAGTGGTTCCAAGCAGAAAGTGCACCAGGAAAATTCCAAGGAGGGAAAGAAGAAGTGGAAAGGGGGAAAGGATAAGAATATGGTAGCCACTGCACATCATTGCAAGGATCCTAGAAAAAATTGTAACTATTGAAATATTGATGGGAACACTGAGGAAAAGTGTTTGAAACTACATCTAGAGTTGAACCCAAAGAAGCACAAAAAGGATGCAAAGAAAAATAATCGTCGAACCATGGATTCAAGCAATCAGGTTGAAAGAAACTCTGATGTGGATGTGAATATTGTATGCACATCAGTGTAGAAGGAGGTGAATACGAGTATCCTTCATCACTGAGAAGAGAAGAGATGATCAAACTCTTCCACATCAAGATCTAGGTCAAGAAGACCAATATAGAAGCCTTGTTTGAATCTTGTTCACGGGATGATATCATAGTAGAGGATCTAGTCCACAAGATTGGATGGGAGGTTTGCGATCATCCTAGCCCATATCCATTGGGATGGGTAAACAAGGATGCATAGATCAAGGTAACAAAACAATGTAATATTAAATTTGTTGTAAGTGTTTATTTTATTGATGAAGTGGAATTGGATGTAGTACCCCTTGATGTATGTGGAGTAGTTTTTGGAATCTCCTACATGTATATGATGGATACAATATTCATGCAAAGAGCCAAATGATACCAGCTAATCAAGTATGGGAAGTCCTACATCATCAATGCACATAAAGTCAAGTCAAAGATCTCACTAGTAAGTGCCAACCAAGCTAAAAAGTTGATTAGTTCCAGTAAGAAATATGTTTTACTTTTCTTAAGAGAAAAGAAAACTGAGGAGGAGTTGATAAGAGTAAAGGAATCCCTGGAGGGGTGTACTAAAGAGAATAAACATCAGTTGGAGGAGTTTCTACAAGCATACATAGAAGTTTTCCAGGAGCCTAAAAGGATACCACCTAAGAGGGAAGTGGTGCACAAAATATAGTTATTGCCAGACTCCCCATTGCTAAATATTGGGTTGTATAGATAGTTCATTCATAAAGGAAATGAAGCAAATAAGCAGTTGCAGTAGCTATTGCAACAGGGAATGATTCGAACAAACACCTCACCTTGTGGTTCACCTATCATAATTATACCAAATAAGGATGGGACTTGGAAAATGTGTATCAACTACAGAACATTGAACAAGATTGCACTAAAACATTAGTACCCTCTACCCATGATCGGTGATTTGTTAAATCAGTTGTAGAACATAAAATATTTCACCAAGTTGGATCTCAAATCGGGATACCACCAGGTACACTTCAAGGAAGAAGACACCTGAAATACTTCCTTCAATATAATTAAATGCTTGTATGAATGGTTGGTCATGCCATTTGGTTTATGTAATGCACTAGCTACATTTATGAGGTTGATGAATGTTGTAATACACCCATATCTAGTTTCATTTTTTATAGTCTATTTGGATGATATACTATCTTATAGTGATACTTGGGAGGAGCACATATCACATCTCATGTAGATGTTAGATACTCTGAAGAAGCACTAGTTGCTCGCTAACCTCAAGAAATGTGAGTTTTCTCAACAATAATTGGTGTATTTTGGGTATGTGATTGGTGGAGGGGAACTCAAGATAGATCCCGTAAATATGCAATCCACCATGAAATGTCCAGTTCCTACAAATACCATTGAAGTTAGGAGATTAGTTGGGGAAACATAGTACTTGCAGAAGTTCATAGCTTCATTTTCAACAGTAGTTGCACCACTCCACGCCATAACAACGAGTGGTAAGAGTTTCTAGTGGGGGAAGAATCAGTAGAAGGATTTCAATGAGTTGAAAAGAAAGATCGCTCAAGAACTAGTTATCGCAATACCAAACTTGCAAAATCCTTTCGAAGTGGAGACAGATGCAAGTGGGTATGCCATGGACACAATTTTGATGCAAGGAGGAAGGATTATATGCTATCATTACAAAATATTTCATGGGGCATTTCTCAACTACTCTACCTATTAAAAGGAACTCTATGCCATGATTCAAGCCATCAAGAAGTAGAATCATATTTGATGGGAAAGGAGACCATCATCCACACAAATCACTAGTTTCTACAATATTTGCAGGCCCAAAGTAAGCTACAACAAACCATACATTACAAGTGGATGGGGTTTTTACAACAAATTCATCTAGTCATCAAGTATAAGAAGGGTGACACAAACATGTTGGAAGAAATGCTTTGAAGGCCACTCATATCCAATATTACATCTTTGGAAACTCTAATGCACATGGATCCTTTCACCCATGATGCATATAGAGAGGCATACACAAAAGTTGAGGACTTCAAGGATGTGTTTCAGTAGCTATAGGGACAAATTCATATAGAATAAGGTGATGAAAAGGATGAATTTCATTTCTAGAATGGGTTACTCTACAAGCTCAACAAGTTCTGTGTCCTTAAAGGTGAAAAACTAATCAGAGATGCTCACATCTCCAAGGCTGTAGGGAATTTTGGTGTTGGGAAGAAAATTGCCAACTTATAGAGGTACGTGTACTGGCTTAGAATGCAAGAAGATGTAGCACGGAATATTATAGGGTGTATAATTTATTGTACTATCAAGCCCAGTAATAGGAAGCAAGGTCTATACCATCCCTTACCTGTACCCATTCAACCTTGGGAAAGCATTTCCATGGGTTTTGTGGAAGGTTTACCAACAAATATAAAGGGACGTGACTATCTATTTTTGGTAGTTGACAGGTTCAACAAGATGTGCATTCTCATGCCTTGTAAAAACACCATCAGAGGACAAGAAACATCCAACATGTTCTTTGAACAGGTCTGGGTGCACTTTGGGATACCAAGGAGCACCATCCCAGACATGGATACCATATTTCTTAGTGCATTTTGGACTACATTGTGGGAGAATCTGGACACTAAATTGAAGAGATATACAATATTCTATCCATAGATAGATGGGTACATAGAAGTAGTAAAAAATACTTTGGTGTAGATTTGAAGGGGTTACAATTAGAGCATCTAAAGACCTGGGATGAAAATTTGATCTACATACAATACTATTATAATAGATTAGTCCACACTTATACTAGTATGTCACCTTTTGAAACTTGCTTTGGATCTTTTACACCTTCACCCTTGGATGTTGTATATGGACAACAAGAAGAAGTGAAAGAGGACCTCATGATAGATCCATTGAGAGCATAAAAAATTGTTGAGAATATTAGTAAAATCCATTTGTAAGTACATGAGACATTGAAGAAGTCACAGGAAAAATACAAGGCCAGACATGATCAACACATAATTGAGAAGTCATTCAAAGTGGGAGATAGAGTTTGGTTACAGTTGAACAAGGAAAGACTACAGGGTCATGGTAAGAATATCCAGGCTCTGCAATATGGACCTTTGGATACATTGGATAAGGTGGGAGATAATTACTCCTACAAAATCAGTCTACCCCCATACGTGCACATTTACTCAATAGTGAATGTGGATAATCTCAAACTCTACGAGCCTTCCATGTTGGATCAGGAGGAGGAGTAGGTTCTACCTTCCATAGAGGACTTAGCACCAGATGATTAGGAAAAGTTGGCAGAGGACACAATTTTGTAGAAGTGGTCCAAAACTACAAGACATGGGTAGAATGACATTTGGTTGATTGGGTTGAAAGGACAACTTCTAGGGAAGGCAAAGTGGTACTCCAGAGAGAAGGTAGAGGAAACATTTCCTCACCTAATTTAGTAAATATTTTGGGGATCAAAAGCCTCCCTAAATGGGGAGGTATGATTAGATTGGATAATTATATTATTTTTCATTTATATCTATGCTTTTAGAGTGGAAAATTGGGGGAATCAACTTGCAGGGTCATTTTCACAACAAGTCCTAGTTTGGAAAATTGGGGTTTGAAACCTTTTGGAGCCATTTTGAGGCATCAAATGACATTTTTTCGGTCAAAACTTTCTTAGATTTATCTATACCCCTTGAAACTATTCTAAACATCAAGACCTTTCTAATGGTGAAAAAATTGCATCAATCAGAGCTAGTATGTAAAAGTTATGCCTCTCGCAAGTTGACCTACCATGTTGACCACCATGGTACGAGTGGATGCCATGAAACCCCCATTAATCATGCATATGGGGATAGCCACGTAAAAAATTTAAAGAATATTATATGGGGTCCAAAACCTTATCACAATTTAGGGTTGAGTAAGTCAAAACCCTACCCCTAGATGGTTATCAGGCTATGTTAAATACTGGGTCACTAGGAGAAGAAGGGGGTTCCATTATTTAGCATTTTATTTGTTCCATAGTTGAGTAGAGAAAATAGGAGTGGTATATTGAGAGAATAACAGAGAAGTAGAGATTCTATAGCAGCCATGCAAGCCACAATGTCAAAGGCAACTCCATAGAGAGTGTCTCTTTCTTTGTACTTGCATTTGAAGAAAAGAGAGCAGAGCGACCTGACCTTCTAGCTGGGTTTTCTCCTGTATTGGGTTTACCAAGTTATATCTTGTTTTTATTTTTGGATGGTGTGTGAGTATTTATTTATATTCTCTATTTTTCACATTTCAACTATTTTATACATTTAAGCAAAAAACAAGTAATTAAAGAATTTGAGATCTAAAGGAAATTAACCTTCACAGTAAATTTTTTAGTATTTTATTAGATATGTTGTGATGAACTATTCCAGTGGAATATCCATGAACGTTTACATATCAACAAGGTCCTATATCTTGAGGGTAATGATAGTCCCAAACCTGAGTGGTCGAGGCTTCTATGTAAATTCAAGTTCCCATCAAAATCAAATCTCTTTATGTGGTTGTTGTTAAACAACAAATCCTTAACATGATACATCCTTAAAAAAAAAATCTATGAGGGATTGGGTCGATCCTGTCTCTGCAAAGCTAACTAGGAAAAAAACTCTCACCTTATAATAACCTATTTATGTACTCTTTAGGTATGGAAAGATGCAAATCGTTTGACTCATTTGGACAATGCTTGGAAGGGGAACTCCATCGAATAAGCCCTCGGGAGTTGGTGTATGGAAAAAGCCACAAAAGGTATAAATATCTCCCTCTAACCTTAGCATGGGGAATTTGGCTAGCTTGAAATTCTAAGCTATTTGAGTATAAGGAGACCATTCCTTTGAAATTTTCTATCCAAAGTTTGAACATCCTCTTTGCATTTCCTCAATTTAAAGAAGGATGTATCTCAAAAAACTCCCTTGAAGAAGTCATAAACAAAGATTTGCCTTGGGATTTTTTTGATGGAGCCTCCAAATGATCCCCCCAAAAAAAGGTGGGGTGGGGGGAATTATACATATAAATCCCACCCAAAACATCTCTTTTAAGGATAGATTGGGCAGCGATACAAATAAATTATGTGAACTCATGGCTTTAAAATTGGTCTTAAAACTAGATCAAGAACAAGGCATTTCTCAAATTCAAATTTATGGAGACTTTTTGCTTGTGATTCAATGGATGGAAGGAGAATTCAATTTGTAAAAATTCACCCTGCAACCTCTTTTTCATGACATTATTCTTCTGAAACCAACCTTCTCTCACATATATTTCACACATGTTTATGGGGACAGGAACAATGAAGCAAACATGCTATCTAAGGATGGAGTGGCGCTAGAAAATGGGATCTGGAAGATCATTGATGGTAGCCTTGCACACTCCTTTGAATATGTTCATGATCCTTGGTTCTAAGTTTCTCGTTCTTACTAGCGAGCTCTATGATCTGTGTCTCTTCATGGAAATACAAAAACAACTCCTTCAAGAAGGTTGATTGAACCCTCTTAGTGTATAAAGATGACTATACATTTTTTGTAAAATTTGATGAGAATTATATATGATGTTTTAGTAGTATAGATCCTAGTCTAGGTTTACTTGAAATAAAATTTTGGAGCTGCAGGTGATAGTATTTTGAATAAATCTATAGGCATGTAAAGGTAGTTTTTGAATGCCCTCTCAACATCTACCACTGTAATTGTGCTTTTATAAATAGAATTACTAGATTTTTAGCTTGCATTGTTTTCTTGACTAAGTAATTTATAACACTTATTGTTCATGTGGATTTGACATATTTAAGGCATGAAACTGTTAAGTGTTTTGAGAAAAATATTGAAGATAATAGAGAAAATTTATTTCTATAAATATGTAGTTATTAAAGTGATTTCAAATACAGTGCATGCTTGGAACAATGTTCCCTACTAGTTAAAACTTTTTGGCACAATTTTTGTATTTTTTCTCTTGGGTTACCTAGTCTATTGAGTTAAGTGAGATGGAAAATTGTCTATTGTTTTCTACTGTAAATTAATTTTTTATATCATCCCTAAGGATAGATTTCACAAGAACCAGATCCAAGAAATCTCATTGTGAGGTGAAATTTTAAATTTGAATTAAAAAGAAAATAACAAGTAAATTTATATAGAGATTCCACTTTGTTGTGTCAATTATGAATTAAATTTTATTATCTTATTTCAACATATATTAATTCAATCTATTTTTCTTATTTTTAATGTGTGGAGTGAAAACCAATCAAATCAAATGTCATACGAATAAAATAATACCAAACACATTTGACATAGTGATTCACCTTGGAGAAATCTATGGGAAAACTCCAACAACAAATAAGAGGTTTGTTGAGTTCTTTATAAATTTTTATAAAATGCATCTTATAAAGGGATCCATTAGAGAATTTGGTCTTATGCTAATGACTCAAAGGTTGCAAAAGAGCATACTTCCTCTATATGCTCTCAATGATTGATACATAATTCAAAGGGATCTTAGTGATCTTTGTTTATGTGCAATGGAATTCAAATTGCTATTGTTGTAAATACTTCTTATGTTATGATGTTCGATACTTCACACCCTTTTCCCACAACTTAGCTAGAGCTTGGACTTTTGTGTTTATAAAATACTTGTCTTCTTGCGACTTCGAACCAAGAAAAATAATTAATTCCTTATGTTCTTATCTTGGGAGGAGGATTCCCAATGCATTTTGTAGAAAGAGATCTACATAGATTAATCAAGCTATGACATGGATGCTTGAATACAACATATATTTCCTCTAAAAGTAACTAGCATATGTTTTCTTTCTATGGAATATATTTATTAGTAAGGGTAGCCTCTCTTTTCTTATGTAAGATTCTCATCTCTTGCAATGGCTCTAGAATCTTGAGCAATGTCTCCCTCTACATAAATAGAATTTGGTTCTTTATATTTTTCTGGAAAGACATCTCCCTCTTCTATATACTATAGAATGGTAGTCCCCATACTGGCCTTCAATTATAAACCTACAAACCCAAAATTTTGAACCCCCTTATCAATTTTTTTCTAGTTACACTAGAATTCATAGACACATGGGCTCTCTGTCTACATGGATGTTCAACTCCTCTCTGTAAGGAAGTTTGATTCCTCTTCTTCCTAACACAACATTAGTGAGATTCAAAATTCCACATCCATTTCTCATCATCCCCTCCCATCATCCCCTCCTATATTTGTAGTCCTTCCTTAGGCCTAGAGATAGGGAAAGAATCAATTATAAGGAACACCAATTTTAATCCTCGATAATTTTTGGATGAATCATTGTTGTCGTGGTTGCTAACATTTTCATGGTTGTGGATTTATGTTTACATGGGCCAATAGACCATACTTTGTTATGGAATTCATACTCCATTTCCAATTAAGTGGACACATTAAACTAAGACCTCATGGTATGGCTTGACATGGATGTTCCCGCTTGTAGTTCCCCCTAGGTCTTGGGTCCCAATCTTCCTCAATGCTTGTCAAGAGAACATTAGATTACAAAGTTTTATAGACAAAGGATGTTGATGCACTCACTATGAAGGATGGGTCTCAATGACGTGGGTCAATAGGTTGTGTATCCTCCCCGTATTCATGCAAATTTCCCTAGTAAGGTCTCTTCATTCCTTGATCCATGGGTCTTACCATGCCATGCTAAATTTCTAGTTACAAGGGCTTAAAGTCTTGGTTCCCACCTCACCATGAAATTTTTGTCATTCTAGAGGCTCAAGGTTGAAATATGCACACCCTTTAACTGGGGTATTTGTGACCCCAGAGAGACATGGGTCATATTATTCGGGCCTCATCAATGATTATTAAAGGAATATATTCATAAAGTGAAATGATCCTAAAAAAGTATCTTGCAACCCCTCGATGAAGTGGGTCACCGAATCAATGAGGATTCGATGATGCATGTAGGATGAGCTAGCATCTTTGACACCCTTCCCACATCATTGCTCCACCACATTACCACTTCCTCAATCAATGCCAATTCACCACGTATTACTTTTTGATGGAGCTCTAGTGTCTTGGCTCTCCATCATGGTTTTTGCAGACTAGGACACAACCACCATCTAGGTTGAATCAATCCTCAACCACAACGTTCTAAGTCATTTTCACACCATTACCATAAATCCTAAATTTCATCACCAAGCCCATATTTCCATTTCGTCCTAATGTGGAAGATTGATTCATATTATACCTCCCAATTGAGAGGATTTTGAGTCTTGCAAAATATTATACTTCCCATAAATTAAATTTCTCTACAGCTTGAATTTTATCATTTTGGGTAGTTTTCTCTTCACACCATATCTTAGCCTTGAAGAGATAATTCGCCAAAATTACCCAAGAGGTTTTGCATCATTATTCTAGCATTTCCATTATTCCTTGTAACTTAAGAGGTCCTCCATTATTCCTCATGACTTAGGAGGTCCCAACAATGATGGTTTCCCTCTTCTACATCCTCAGTGTTTTTCTCAATTACAAACTTGCTAAGATCCCACAAAATTATGACGGATAAAATAAATGACTTATATAATCTACTTATTTTGTGTAGGCTTACATTGGTGGCCTTTAAATCACCTTGTCCACAAGAGAATTTTCACATTTCTTTCATAGCTTTAAATTTTCAACTATACACATATGAAAGTTTGTCAACCTTATGTTCCCCTTCTTCCTCTCTTGTGAGCAATGAGGAAGCTACAAAATAAAAATTTTGGTTGCCAACGTATCATTCTTCCTTTTGGATGTGCACGTGAAATAAGAGAAGGTGTGATATTCATAAACTTATCATGGTGAGAGCACACATTCTTAGGTACCGTTGCTCTTGTTGAGGTTGTCTCGTCTGTTTTTTGGTCATTTAGCCTTCATGAGTTGTCCTTCACTATTGTGTTTGGCATCCATAAATGAAAGGAGTGGTGCATACAAGATCTATGCATCCTCAACTAAGAAACACAAAAATCCAAGATAATATTGCAACATTAAAACTAAGTGTAACTCTTCTAGTTCCCTTACCAATCCTTGCATTTATTACAATGTTGTTTTTGACTCATAAAATACTCATTCATGCCATCAATCCTCACCATAATTCAATCATCTTTTGAACACAATTTCTCTACAACTAGAGGCTATATTGATGTAGAGGATTCCTTTTAAGATGTTTCTCATCTACTATGCTCCTCTTTGACCTAACTATCTTCATTTAATATTCCTTGTGTTAGTGTAGATGCAAGTGTGCTTTTATCTCCCTTTACTTTAGCTATCCACCTTATCTTGGGACGAAATTCATGATGAAGACTATAACATTTGACATCCCAATGTCTAGTTAGTATGAAATGGATACAATAGTTCTTGGAAATTTTGATTTTTGTACGAAGTGATCTTAGGATTATTCTTTGTCTTAAAATATATTGGCCTTTTGAAGAAGGATTAGTCTCTTCCAACATGAAGCCACATGATGGCCTCTCAATCCAAGGAAGAAACATGGATTGGAATATAGACATTCACCAACTTTGTGGCCCTTCTTATGGCAACAAAAACATATAAGAGATGTATTTTATTTCTCAAACCTCTTTCGTATACCCTTGCACTTGATGGTTCACTTGGTCTTCCAAGTGATAATGCATGCCAAGTTGCTTGATGTTTCTATTATGTATCCTTATTTATGCTTGCATAAGGTTGTTGGAGTGGTAAATTTATACCTCCACCTATTGGGCATATTTGATTCTCTTTAGTCTTTTCTTTCCTTGCTTTCCTAGACAATTCTTGTTGAGCCTTTACAAGGGTGATTTTGGTGGTCTTGGCACCTCCTAGAGCCAAAATTTGTTTAAGAGGTGGATTGGGTCCATTTTATTTTGGAATTATCACTACCTTAACCTTGGATCACCCATGCCTCTCCTATTTTACATCACTAGATCCTAATCCTTCATACTTGATCTTAGATTCTATTACATCTTTACTTTTTTTAATCTTTTGACTTCTCTTATCGAAACCTTGGCTATTATAACCCATATGATTGAACGATACAGATTTATGAGGGAATGAAATGAAACATAGAAACATGGCAGAAACACAAAGATACAATAATACTCAATTTCTATTAATGAATGAAATATGTAGGAACTGTAAAAATGTAGAGTGAAATGAACTGTCTAGAATGGTGACAACTTATCTCTAAGAATAGATGTGACAGCTACATGCATTCACAAGGAGTGATTAAAATGAGGCGAGGCCAAAAGGAATTTTAACATAAAGCATCAATGATAAAATCGCAAACATCCAAAACCCTAATCCCATAAGATGAAATGCCAAAAGGTTTGTGGGCTCTAATGTGGTTAGTTGATACATCAACTTCCTAGGGGCGTAACTTTTGCATACGATCTCCATTTGGAGAGATTAGTAGCTCATCGGAAAGGTATAACCGAGATGTACACATTCCAAATGGCCCAATACATGCCATAACCTATTTATTGTGTGTTGTCACACCAAAAAAATGTTTTTTAGGGCCTCAAAACGACCCCAGAAGTTTAGGACCCGAAAAAAACCGTAAAAAATTGTCAAGATGAAAAATTTGTTTTGAGCTAGTGGAATAGGTGGGTGACCACCGATGTCAACCTAAATCATCGAAATCCCATACCTCAAATTAATACACATGCCTCTAGTATGCAATTCAAAACTATCAACTGAGTAATATTCATATACCAAGTACCTGCATGGGTGTAGACCGACTAACAAGTGGCGTGTTAATTGAAGGAAATATGTAAAGGAGGTCTCAAGTTTGATTCTCACCTCGATTTACCCATGCCCCATGCTTGTGGGTTGTGTGGACACACCTGGAGGTTATAGTGGTAGCAGATGGAAATTGACCCCATGTCACGTGAGTACGAGAATCACCCAAGTTTCTGATTTCGGCAGTACAAAAAACAAAAAATCATATACCAAGCAAATTTTAGTTATAAAAATAAAATTAGATACTCAACTTCAACTTAATGTTGTGTTATCGTGCAAATTGTAAATTGGGAAAATCCCAACCCAATCCACAAGATGGAGATAACTATGGGAGAGTCTACCCACTTTCACCTTAGATAAACCCTCCCCTCTCTTTAGTGAAGGAAAAATCCCACACAAGGGGGGAATCTCGAGGGACCCTAGGGGGGATTACAATGAGATAATGAGGAAATAAGAAGAACACCCCTATGATCAAAGCTAGGAGAGGATTTAATTCTAGGAAAATAGGTCTTGGAAGGTGGGAGATGGTTTCCAAGGTTGTATCCCTGCAAAAACAACGTTAGAACACCAAAACAAGACAATATGTTGCAATATAAGCCTCAAAACCTAAGGGGAATCAACAAGATAATCTCATTGTCCCGGAACTGCAGATAATATCATATTTTTATCAACAATAGTAAAGTTATAACAACTACACAATTAACCATTAAAAGCATCAAAAATTTATTGGACAATGAAGCATTAAATAGGTAAGCAATTGTCCAACACCCAAGCACAACCTTTGATGGTAATTTAGGGATGCAAAGAGATGTTTTTAGAAGTTTATAAAAACAACCTTATGGTTGTAGAAAAGGTTTGATAGAACAGAAAATTACAACCCCAAAAAAACACAAGTAAATCACCAAGATGATAGACAATGAGCAGTTGAACAAAAGTACAAGTTTACAAGCAATTTTAGCAGTTGGCAAGTGAGTAATGAGTGAAAGAAATATATTTTCTGCATCCCTAATGGATGTAGCATTAGATTTATGACAACACAAAATTCCTTGGCCAAAAGAGGATGCCCTATAGGCCCCAAGAAGTTAATAGCATATATAATTGACTGCACTTCAAATAATTTGAAAATCTCGTAAAATCATGTTACCCAATGCAAGCAATTTATTTCTCCAATGCTAATTTCAGATTAGTGTCTTTAATATATTGGGTAAATGGAGTCTTGGATGTGAGAGTTAGACCCACAATATCCCTAGGGGTGTGAGCCCTTTTTCTCCCTAGGGCATGCAAGTCAAACAAAGGTAAATCTAGGAGGGTGTACACCCTTGTACTCCTCCTAGCAACCTTGCCAAAAATAACTTATCAACCAACAAATGAGATGAAACTTGGTGGAGGGTGTATGCATTTATATTCCTTCTAGGGTTTCAAACAAGAATAGCATGGAACAAGAAGAAAATACCAATTAATGCAGAAATTTCCTTACCAATTCCACAAGATGTAAGATCAAACCCTAGTTTACCAAAAACATAGTTACTGACTTAACGAGAATTGTGACCTCAAAATGAGAACTCTAGCCCTTAAAACCCATATTTTCACATAAAAAAACATGAAAATCACCCCCCAAATCAAAAAGTGGTGCTACCAGTAGCACCATTTTTTAAAACGGGGTCAAAATTACAACATTTTTCAAACATGGCCTTCGAAACTCAGACAGTAGATGAGAAAAACCTTAAAATCAACACCTAAATAAAAAAGTGATGCTACGTAAAACAAAATGTTTTTTCTTAAATGTGAAAATCATAGCTATTTATGACCTAATTGAAATTGTGACATTGCGTAAATAACAACCCAAAATTGGACCCCAAATGGTCACTTGAAAATTTATTTACAATTTTTTTTTTAATTTAAATTAAAAAATAAATAAATAGAAAGAACAAAATCTTTGCAAATAATATTTTTTTTTAAATGACTGAAAATACACATTTAAAAAAATATATTCAAAATT